>PVKY010000110.1:0-76385 GCA_004027775.1 Bradypus variegatus
CCTCTGCTGCTCTAAATCCTGCCATGGCTCCCCACTGCTTCCTGGGACTACTCTTGAGTCCCTCACTGGGCCCTAAAGGTTCTCCCCAGTCGCCTCTGCCCCTCTCCCCCCACCACACACACACACACACAAGGCAGCCCTCCTATCACACACACACACACACACACACAGACACAAGGCAGCCCTCCTATCTCTGCCAACTGCAGCCTTGTCAAGTCCCTTGCCCCTAAATGTCCTTCCTCACCTTTAGGACAAACAGCTCAAGTTCCTGTCCCCTCCCACAGGCCTCCCCACCGACCACCTGGCTTATACCTGCTTTATCTCCCCCTTCACACCGCGGCTCCCAGGTGCCGCAGCCCTGGCTGGCAAGGACCACCTCCCCTCTCTGTCAGGGCCCCGAGGCTCAGGGAAGTCTCAGTTGGGAATCAGGAGCTAGGACTAGACCCCAATCCCCTGCCTCCCGGTACCAGGAAATGCCAGGTGGCGTGCCCGGCTCTCCCGATGAACCAGCTCGGCAGCCCAGAGACAGATAAATAAGGCCTTTATACAGAGAACTGGTGCAACGGGGCCGGGTGGACTGGCAGGGGCAGCGGTGGGCTCAGCAGGGTGGGGTGGGTGGGGCCGGGTGGCCCTGTCAGTGGGAGAAAATGCCCCGGAAGCGGGCCTTATCCTCCTCATCCTTCTGCTGGATCCGCGCCTCCAGGGCCCGCAGCTCACGGCTCACAATGGGCGCCAGGGCAGGGTCGAGCTCCAGCACCTTGGCAAAGTCAGCCTGGGCCTCCTGGGCATTCCACACGGCCGCGTGGGCCTTGCCCCGTTTGAAGTAAGCCTTGACATTGTCTGCAGGGGACACCAGTGGGCAGCAGGCATGCCAGGGTGAGAGTGGGGTCCCAGCCAGCTGCCCGGCCTTGCCTCTCCTGGCGCCAGGGGGCCCATCATGGGAGACCCCACCATCCACCATCCCCCCACATTATACCCTTCACGCCTCAGTGGCACGGCAGGGACATGGCCTGGGGTGAGGGGGATTTGGCCAGGCTCCAGCAGGAGCTCAGAAGGGAGGATGCTGAGGGCCGAGTCTTGAACCCCAGTGCCCAGAGGCGACGGGCAGGAGGCCACCCACCACTTGCAGGCCCACCCTGGCAGCCAGTGCCCAAGGCTCACCTTCGTACTTGTTGAGGATGGAGGAGCAGTGGTCGAGCACCTCGTAGTACTCCTTGGCCACCAGCTTGCACTGGCAGTAATTGAGTAGCAGTGGGGTGATCTGCTGATCCAGCTTGATCCAGTCGGGGGACCCAGGCTGCTCCTGGGGGTGCCAGGGCAGTGGGTGGGGAAAAGGTGTTGAGCCCTGGGCCCTGGGGCCCCGCCTCCTGTGCACCTGCCCAGCCCCTGGGCCCCACCTCCCGTGCACCCCCAGCTCCCAGGCCCACCTTCATCTGCAGGTTCTTAAGGCAGGCAATGGCGTCGTAGTACTTGGCCGCGGCCTCCTTCACCTGCCCCTCATGGTACAGCCGGTTGCCCTCCTGGTGGATGACCGGCACCGCCTTGGCCTTCTCCTCGTCCGTCATCGCCCAGGGGTCCTGCTGGTACGTGCCGGGATTCTCCACCTGCCAGAGTGCGGGCCGTGTCAGGGCGAGGCCCTGGGGGCATGGCGGCATCTCCAGCTGCAGACCCAGGCACTTGTGCTGGCAGGGCCTCCAGACATCGGACAGCAGAGGCAGCACCACTTGCTCGCTCACTGACCCATCAACAAACACTGAAATAGCATCTCCTGTGTGCCCAGCACTGTGCCAGGTACATGGGGACAGAGCACGGCAGAGGCCAGGAAGCACACAACTGACACCAGGATCGAGAATAAAGAACGCAGGGTGGATAGGGCAGGCCTGTCGGAGAAGGTGCCGTCCGGGCCCCTGGAGGGACACCCTGGGGCCTGCCGAGGTCCCTGGCAGCTGTTCTTGCACCTACCTCTCCCCTCCTCCCCAGGAGCCCACCCACTGACCCCACCGCCCCGGGTGCCCCCTTGGGCTGGCCAGGGGTGGGTGGGCCTGGTGCTAGTGTGGCCTGGCACCCGGGGCTCGGCAGCCACTCGCCTTAAGCATCTCGATGTCAAAGATGAGAGGCTGAGGGTTCTGCTGCAGGGCGTCCAGGTCGGCGTGGCCCAGGGAGCTGTGCTCGTGCATCTGGGCGAGGCCACAGCAGTGCCACTGCCCCTCCAGGGGGTCCTTGCCCGCTGCGATGTTGCGGAGACTCTTGGCCACCAGTGGATACAGGACAACGTGCTACAGGGGGGCAAGCGGGCGCCAGGGGATCCGTCACGAGGGCCCAGCCCCGTCCAAGAAGGGACACTGAGGCCCAGAGAGGGGAAGCAGCTGGCTCAGGCCCCCATCCCCAGCCCAGGACCCCCACGGCCCTCAGGCCTCGCTCCCAGTGAAGCTTCTGCCACACTCGGGCCACCAAACCAAGCCAAGCACCTGCCCCCAGGCGCACCCCTCACATCCCCACTCCAAATGCCAAGCCCTGGCTCCCCATCCTCACAGGCTGGGCAGAGTTCTCACAGCCTCCTCTTCCTCCTAGGCCCGCACCATTACCGGGTTCCTCCCCTGGTTCTGTTCCCAGTGTCCCGTCCTCCTCGCCTGTTCAGGGCCTAGCTCAGAGCTGGGCCCAGGGAAGCAACTTCAAAACCCTAAGGGGGATGTGTGCATACGGGACCCAGCCTCTGACCTTTCACTTGAACAGCTGCCAGGGTGGGAGGAGTCAGGCGACCCTCACCCCATCCGACCCGGCCCTCTCTCCCAGTTGTCTGCACGGGGCTGACTGCTCTGCCAGCCTATGGCCTGAGTCCTGGCTCTGGGCTGGCCCCTCCTGGGCACTGAGAAGCTAGAAGGGAGGCAGGCCACATCCCTACCCTGCAGTGGAGCAGGCAGAGGACCAGATCCTACCATGCAGGGTGTGAGGGGTGGGGCATACAGAGGGGGCATTCAAGCTTCCCAGTGACAGTCAGGGAGGCCTTCCTGGGGGTGGTGGCCCAGGAACTGGCCTTGAAGAATGGGGGAGGATCTTAGCCAAAAAGAAGAGGGAACAGAAAGGCAGGGTGGTGAGTGGGAGGGGGAGGCTGGCAGGGGCATGGACCGTGGGAGCAGCTGTAACTTACACTGTACCCTGACAGTGACAAGGAGCCACAGAGGCTTCAAGCGAGGGGCTGTGCAGGCCTCATCCATTTGAGAACATGTCCCCTGGCTGCAGCCTGGCTAAGGGACAGGAGAAGCAGAATAGAGGCCAGGAGGACCATCGGGAGGCTGCTGTGGCACCGGGGAGAGAGCTGGTGATGGCTTGGTCACATTGGGGGCCCTGGGGACAGGATAGAGGGCACGGCTGGGACAGACAGCTGGGGTGGGCACCTTGATGTCGCAGAGGAACTGGGCGATCTCCCCCTCACGCATGGTGCACACGATGGTCTCCCACACGGGCAGCTTGAACTTCTTGCCGATGATGAGCTCCATGGGCTTGCCACGCGCCCGGCTGTCATCCAGCACAACGCCCTCCTCGGCGCTGTGCAGCGTCCGGTAGTGGAACGTGGCCTGCGAGCCGCATACGGGGATCAAGGAGGGGCCCAGACCATCTGCCAACCCTCAAGGGCAAGCCCAGCCCCCAAAGGACAGGGCTCACCCAGGTGTCTCCACCAGACCTTGCACTTGACCTTACACCACCCAGGTGAGGCCATTAAGCCACAGAGAGGGAGGTAGGGGGCCTATGTCACGCAGCCAGTGGGTGGCTGGGCAGGACTAGAATCCAAGCCATCTGGCTCCGTTCATCCCTTCAAAAGATATAAGGCACTCCCAGGAGGTGCCCATGCGCTGTGCCAGACACCAGGATACAACAGCAAACACAAGAGACCCAATTCCCTGCTCTCAAGGACTTCACATGCTAGAGGAAGGGCATCAAACAAAATGATGGATTATGCCACGTGGAGCCGACGCTATGGAGCAAAAGACAAACGACATACCACGTGACCCACAACGCCACTGCTGCTAGCTATAACCCCAAAGAATGGAAAGCAGGGGCCTGGACAGATATTTGGACACCAATCTTCACTGCAGCCTTATTCACAGATAGCCAAAAGGTGGAAGCAACCCAAGTGTCCATCAACAAACAATGGATTAAAAAAAAACTGTGGCATATCCACGTGATAGAATATTCAGTGATAAAAAGATGTAAAGTGCTGGCACATGCTACACCTTGAAGACATCATATGGAGCGAAATCAGACAGACCCGAAAGGTCAAATATTGTATGATTTCTCTTATATGAAATACTTAGCCTCAGCAAATTCACACAGACAGAAAGTAGAATAGTGGTTACCACAGGTGGCAGGAGGTGGGAGGCGGGAGTGGGGAGTTATTTCTAAATGAGTATGAGTTTTGGTTTGGGATGATGAAAACAGTCTGGCAATAATTAGTGGTGACAGTTTTATACAGTATTGTCAATATACTTTATGTCAAAGAATTGTCCTCTTTAAATAGTTACAATGATTTTTATGTATATTTTACCACCATTAAAAATAAATAATTATTTAAAAAAAAATACAGCAGGATAAGGGAAATGGGAGGGCTGGGATGTGGGGGCAAGGCCTGGGTGGTGCAGGTCACGTGTGAGTTGTCAACCAGACATCCAAGTGGAGATGGTGATTTGGGAGCTGGATATCAAGTTCAGCGGAGGGGTAAGGGCCAGCGATATACATTTGGTAGTCATCTGAGCATGGCGAGCTTTTAAAGGGATGAAACTGGATGAGATAATCTGGGAATGAGTGCAGAGAGATGACTTTTGAGGACTGGACCCTTGGCAGGATATGGTCAGAGGATGCCACCCTCTTGGCCAGCACACTGGGCCGCCCTTCTGACCTCAGTTTCCACATTAGTACATGGAATCAACGGTAAAACCTACCTCGCACTATGGGAATTCAAGGAAATAAACATGTAACGCATTTAGCGCTGTGCGTGGCCCAGAGTGAGCACTCAACGCTGACGGTTGGTTATTGAATAAAGCCTGCTCCTGTTCTCGCCATGCCTTGCTTCACAGATTTCCACTGCCTTTCTCATGTACTCTCCTTCTGGTGCCTGTCCCCTCCTGTTGCCTCTTCCCAGGCCCCAGCCCCAGCACCTGGGGACATGCACACACACCCACACACTCTTCCCGAAGAAGAGCCCTCTTAATATAACCGTGATCGCCAGAGCTGGGCAGCTCCCCTCCAGTCTGTGAGCAGGCTCAGGGGCCAGGCTAAGATCTTCATATGCTGGACCCGTGGCCCAGAGCTGGGCAGCAGTGAGCACGTGCTTATTATTCACAGCAGCCACTATGTTTGGTGTCCCCGGTACCTGCCAGGACCTTTATTCATCTGCTCAATAAACACCTCCTGCTCTGGGCTGGGCATAGGGTCTGCCTCCAGGAAGCTCTGAGTCTACAGACAGGGCACTCGGGAAGCAAGGAACTGTGTGACCGGAAGGAAGCAGGGAAGCCTGGGGATGCAGGGTGTTTGGGGAGGGGGCCAGACAGAGTGGGGCTTGGACCTGGAAGCTGAAAGCAGGGGGGTGGGGGTTTCTTTACTGCCCGGGGAGTGCCACGCAGAGCAGTGGGAAAGCGCCCAAAAGGAAAAGGCTCCGGGCTGGCCGACGGGACCTCTGGGCCCATTGTCTGGGTTTGCGCAACCTGGCACCTGTTTTCCCATCCGAACAATGGGAGTTGCTTTCAGTACTCTTGTAAGTCTTTTCCGTCTTTAAAATATCTGGACCCCTGAGCCCAACAGGTCTTGTGTCCCACCGCACTCCCTCGGAGCGCGGGTTTTCCAACCGGGGTCTTCTCTAGCGCCGGGTCTGCGAAAGCACTAAGGTCAAACGCCCACAACCTGTCTCTGACGACTGACAGGCTTCCCAACCAATGCGGCCACAAGGCCAAGCCAGGGGCGGGACAGAAGCCTCCGAATACGCTCCCTACTTAAATTCAGACCAATCGGCGTCGAGCTCTGCATGTGAGCAGTAGGGCCACGGGCCGCCGCTACGTGGGCATGCGCAACCTCTCGCCTAAGGCCTCCTCCCGCCTCGCATGCGCACCGCGCCGCAGAGGAGTTAAGGAGAACCGGGTAGACACTAACCTTGGTTCCATCCTGAAAATCAGGAAGGGCTCCTTGGCCCTCCTGTATCACACGCTTTTGGATCCCGTCCTCCCGGAGCCTTGCAATGATATCCGCCATCCTCTTTCCCCGCTGCTCTCTTTCGGCAACTTCCGGACTCGTTCGGTAGCTTCCGGATCTGCCTCGGCAACCTCTAGAGCCTCGGCAGCTTCGGTGTTGGCGCCATCTTGATTGAGGGCAGAAGCCGAAAAGGGACCGAACGCGAAAACGGATGGTGATTGGTTCTCTGGCTGAGGGCGCGGATCGGACTAGGGGCGTGGCTTGAGAATATCTGGGGGAAGGACCAAAGCCTGCCCGAGAGGCGGAGCCTGGCCTGGTGGGCGGGGCAAGTGTGAAATTGAATTGGTTTGGACTGCCGAGCTCCCACGCGGCCGCGTGCCACGCCTTTTAAAGTTGAAAGCTTAATGTTAACGGCATTGCAGAGAGCAAGGAAAATGAAAGGAAAAAAGATAAAAAGCCCACCTGTAATGCCACACCCTAAAACTACTGTCATTTCTGTGCATTCTCTTCTGGCTTTTTTCCTTTGCATCTATAATGACATTTTGCAGCCTGGATTTTTCTCTTACCAAAAAAAAAACGGGGGGGGGGACGAGGAGAAGTTGAAGGGACAGGGAGGAGGGTTTCTGTGCCCCCGCGGGAACCGTAAGCTCCCAAGAGACTGAGAGTCCCTGTGGGATCCTGGGTGCATGGGTGTGTTGTCACCGCTGAATCCGTGTCTGGCGCGTGGTAGGTGCCCAATAAATATTGGGGGACACATGAATGATAGACATTAGGTACTTTGGGGGCCACGACGTTTCTCTCCGCCTCTGGAAACTAGTGGTAAACAACAGCTGGAAGAGCCTTCTGCTCCCCCTTTCAAGGTTTAGGTCACCGAGTAAGGCGAGCGTGTCCATCTCGTCATCTTAACTGCGAAGGATTATTGTCCGTCTTCTGGGACCCACCCACCCCGCCCCGTGCTAACCGCTTTAGACATTTATCCGGTTAATTTTCCGACAAGAAGTCCCCTGAGCCCTCTGAGGTGAAGGGGAAACGTGTTTTGTTTGTTTTTGGTTTTACCCACACAGAAAGTTTTACAGGCAAGTTCCACTGAACTTTGAAGAAACAAGTGGTCTGTATCTCATACGAATTGTTACAGAAAATAGAAAAAGAGAGAAAGCTGACCAACATATTTTAGGAGGCTAGTTTAATCTCGATTCCTAAACCAGATAGAACACAAGGCAAGAAAAGTATACACCCATTTCACTAATAAATATAAATTTGACAAATCCTAAATAAAATATCAAACTAATTGAATACAATAGTGTATTTAAAAATGGATCATTTTTATTTTTTGGAGTAATGAAAATGTTCAAAGATTGATTGTGGTGATGAATGTATAACTATATGATGACACTATGAAAAACTGATTGTACACTTTGAAGAACTGTATGTTATGTGAATATATCTCAATAAAATTGCAAAAAAAAAAAAAGGATCAGGATCAAGCTGGGTTTTTTCCAAGAAGGTAAGACTGGTGTAACATCAAAAAAATCTATTAATGTAATTCACCTCATCAGTGGACTCACGAAGAAAACTCATAGGGTTAAAAAATGCATAAAAATTATTTGATGATGTTCTATGACTATTTATGATAAAAAAAACTCACAGGAATAAAAAGGAACATCCTCAGACTGTTAAAAGCCACATAAAATTTAGTAAGTATTCATGGAGTAAGCAGTCACCTTCTCTTTAAGATCAGGAACAAGACAACGAGGCTGTTTAACTTAGTGTCTGAAGCCCTGGCCAAAGCAATAAACAAAGATCAAAACAGTAATAACAAAAAGGAGTCTGTCATTATTCACAGATTATATAATTATCCGTGTAGAAAATCCAACAGAATCAACAGCCTATTTTCACAAATTAGGGAGTTCAGTAATGTTACAAGAATATAAAATAAGCTAACAAAAACGAATAACATTCTTCCACACCAGCAATAACCAACTCGAAATATAATAAAAAATAGGATACCATTCATAGCATGAACAAAACCCATCAAGTATTTAGGAAATCCAAAGACGACTTTCTGAAGAAAAAAAATTTTAACTCTATTAAATGACATAAAAGAAGATGTGAATAATTGAAGCGACATTGCTTCCTAAGGAATAGAAGAACTTAATGTTTAAAGACAACATTTCTCCGGAAATTAATCTAGAAATTCCATGAAATGCCAATAAAAAGTGGGATGATCTTTGAAGAACTTGGAAAGCATTTTTAAGCAGATTTATAATAGAATAAAAGTCCAAGAAAAGCTAAGTCAAGTTTGACAAAGATGACCAAAGAGGAGGGATTTGCCCTTCCTTATTAGGACTCACTGCAAACCATCCTAGTAAAAAAAAAGCAGGCCACAGAAGCCCCAAAGAGCTTAGAACAAATACACACGTGCACAATTATATACTTGATACATGATGAAGGGGGCACACAACCCAAAGGGAGAAAGGACTGATTGGTTTGGTGGATGGTGTTTGGAAAACTGACTCACTCTTCATGGAATAAATCTGAGTCCCTCTTTGCTCCAAAGGTGGGCTCTGTATGTTCCTTGATATTAATTGCAATAATACCTAATATTTATGAGGCATAACTGAGTGCCAGGAGCTGGCTCCCTTACTGTACATTAACTAATTCAATCCTCAGTTAAAAGTGAGGGGAGCACTATTACTAATGCCACTTGACAAAAGAAGAAACTGAGGCACAGAAAGTTTATGTAACTTGCTCAGAGCAAGGCCAAAATTTGGGTAAGGCAAGAGAGTTGAGTTGTGCAAAAGCAGGGTTAAGTTTATTTAAATTTTTTTAAATTTTATATTGTTTAAATAAAATTTTAAACTAAATCAAAAATTTAAATTTTGATACCTTGTTCATCATGGGGTTGGGGGCATTAATTTTGATTTTTTTAATATTATTTATCTTGCTTAGGTAATTTTTTTGGTGTCCCCTTAAGTTTTGCACCCTCTTCTCTCCCTCGACCTGGACATACAAAGTCCCAAAGCTGGAAAGGGGAGGCATTGACTTCAGGGCCCCTTTCTTAATCAATTTGTTGCAACACATGTCTAGATAGTAAAACTATAAGGCCGATAGGATATGTTGGTGGATATCTTCATGATCTTGGAGCGAGGGAATACTTTAAGCACAACTCAAAGAACACAAGCACATAAGGCAAAAAGTGGATGGTTTGGCTATCTCAAAATTAAAAGTCATTCTTTATCCAAGGACATCTTAGACTGAGTAATGACCCGGAGACTGACCAGGAGGAGATATCTGCAACATAAAAATCCAGCAAGAGATTAATAATTAAATATGTACAGACATACAAGAAAAGACTAGAAACCCAACAGAAAAAAAAATTGGATAAAGGAAATGAACAGGCAATTCACAAAAGAGACCCCAATGGCCTACAAGTGTTTGGAGAACTGCTCAAACTCTCCAGGTGTCAGAGAATCCAGATGAAAATGGGGTACCACTTTATAAGCATCAAATTGGCAAGCCATTAGAGAGCTGGACAGTACCAAATGCTGAGTGAGATCTGGAGCCCCGGTGGTGGGCATGTAACTCATGCAGCTGCAACCACACAGGAGAGAATCCTTGGTGTCTTGGGGGGTCGTGGTGTGTGTACCCTATGGCCCATGAGCCTTAAACCCTGCGTATCCTTCTTCAAGAAAAACGCTCCCACCATCCATCGGGACAGTATGAAGATGTTTATGGCAGCAATCAGTTTTAAAATATGGGGGCATCAGGGCCAGCTAGGTGTGCATCACTGTGGGGGTTGGGGGGCTAGAAGGGTGGAGGATGCTCAATGTGGTGTACCAAGCCTACAGCTAGCAGAAGCAACTGGCAAGATGCATGCAGGAAACTTTAGTGTTCAGTGGAAAAAAATGAAAACAGCTGAATGAGCTTTACCTACTAACACTATGTCTGCAAATTGCATACACATCCACAAAGGAGACAGGGCCACATGTGGTGCAGAGCTAGGCAACATTCAAGAATGCAGACAGAGCATACTGACTTGGGGTCCTCCAGAGCGTCCTTCTTGATAGTGATAGTGTGTCACCAACTGAGAAGTAGGACTGACTCAACTCTGAACCTGAGATCATGAAATGAGGTAGGGTGGGTGTTCTAGTTTGCTAATGCTGCCAGAATGTAAAACACCAGAGATGGATTGGCTTTTATAAAAGGCAGTTTATTTGGTTACACAGTTACAGTCTTAAGGCCATAAAGTGTCCAAGGTAACACATCAGCAATCAGGTACCTTCACTGGAGGATGGCCAATGGTTTCCAGAAAACCTCTGTTAGCTGGGAAGGCACGTGGCTGGCGTCTGCTCCAAGTTCTGGTTTCAAAATGGCTTTCTCCCAGGACGTTCCTCTCTAGGCTGCAGTTCCTCAAAAATGTCACTCTTAGTTGCACTTGGGGTATTTGTCCTCTCTTAGCTTCTCTTGAGCAAGAGTCTGCTTTCAATGGCCGTCTTCAAACTGTCTCTCATCTGCAGCTCCTGTGCTTTCCTCAAGTGTCCCTCTTGGTTGTAGCTCCTCTTCAAAACATCACTCACAGCTCCACTGAGTTTCTTCTGTTATGTCAGCTCATTTATATGGTTCCACTGATCAACTTAGACCCACCCTGAATGGGCGGAGCAACACCTCCATGGAAAGTATCCAATCAGAGTCATCACCCACAGCTGGATGGGGCTCATTCCAAAGAAACACTCAAAGAATTATAATCTAATCAACCCTGATTACATCTGCCCACACAAGATTACATCAAAGTTAATGGCTTTTGGGGGACACAATCTTTTCAAACTGACACAGTGGGGAGGACAAGGGCTTTGAGAGCTAAGTGGCCCAAGGTTCAAATCCCAGTTCTTCCACTTGAAAGTATTTGGGATTTTGGCAAACTACTCATTCCTTCCTCCCACAAATACTTATTGAGCATCTACTTAGGGCCAAATACTGTTCTGGGCACCGGAGATACAGTGCTGACTAAAACAGTGTAAGACAAGATAATTTCAGGTTAGTGTGGTGGGATGTGAGGCTGATGGCTTCCATAAGAGGTGACATTTGGCAGGGGCAAAGTTGACCAAAGGAGCCAGCTGTGAGAAGGGCTTTCTGGGCATAGGGTCAGCCCTTGCAAAGGCCCTGAGCAAGGAAGACTTAGAAAACTAGCGTGGCTGGGTGCAGTGACTAAGGCCAGAGCATACAGGGCTCTGTGGGCCTGACTTTTAACGAGTCCAGACTTTATTCTAACCACAATGGAAAACCAAGAGAAGGTTTTAAGCAGAGGAGTGACCTAGCTACATAATTAAATTTAAAAAAATGTTTTATTGGAGAATCACACATACAGAGAGAGAGAGAGAGAGAGAGAGAGAGAGAGAGAGAGAGAGAGAGAGAGAGAGACCAAATCGGTTTTAAAATATCACATTGGCTGGCGGAGACCAGATTGGAGGACAGAGTGCAAATCAGCGTAAACTCTCTGAGCTTCAGTTTCCACATCTGCAGGATGACGAGACTAACCACCCCGCGCAGAGCGTGGGGACACAGTGCGGAGCGTGGGGACACAGTGGGTCCCCAGAGACGCCAGGGGCCTCGATGAGCCGGCAGGACTGCAGAGCGCCCCACCTCGCACCTGAGGACCGCGCGGGAGCGCCCCCGTCTGTCACTGGCCGCGGCGGTCGCTGGGCAAGGCGGCCGCTGGGGAGAGGCCCCGCCCACCAGCGCGCTCGGCGCTCGGCAACTCCGGCCTGCCGCGGGGGGGCGGGGCCGTTACGTGGGGGCGGGCCCTCGGTGGCGGTGGGGCGGGGCCTGGGCCCCGGGGCGGGTCCGCGGCGGCACGGGGCAGGCGGGTGCAGATGGCGGCGGCGGAGGGCGCCTGAGTGGGCCGGGGCCATGAGCGCCGCCCGGCCCCAGTTCAGCATCGATGACGCCTTCGAGCTGTCCCTGGAGGACGCGGGGCCCGGGCCCGAGTCCAGCGGGGTCGCCCGCTTCGGGCCGCTGCACTTCGAGCGCCGGGCCCGGTTCGAGGTGGCTGACGAGGACAAGCAGTCCCGGCTGCGCTACCAGGTGAAACGGCCCGGCCCACCGCACCTCCCGCCCCCCGTCCGCGCCGGACCCCGGGAGAGCCCCGTCTAGGGGGACAGTCTGCCCAGCGGCCTCAGCCGGAGCAGAAGACGTCCCCTTCCCGGACGTGACCCGTGATTCAGGGCTCTGCCTCGACCCCACCCCACCTCACCCCCCACCCCAGCCCGGCTCTGACTTCTGTCCCTAACCAGGATGGAGAGCCCGGCCCCGGAACCTCATTCCCCACCCCCAGCTGGCGATCGCACTCGGAGACCCCACCCACCCCCACGTCCGGCTGGGTTTGGGGTGCCCCTCTGCACCCTGAGCACAGCCTTGCCCACACTCCAGAGCACCCCGTTCGGTCTCAGGCCAGATGAAATAGTGGAGCCTGCACTCCCCCCTCAGTTCTTCCACCATCCTCCCCCCACCCCGGAGTGGAGCCCTCACTCACATGACAAGTCTTTTTCCATCCCGGACTTCCACTAAGCCGGGAATCCCCAGCTTCCCAGAGCTCCTCCACCAACCCTAGCATCCTTTTCTTGGAGATCTGGACTGGATCTTGTGTCCCAAACTGGGAACCCTGGGCCTGGCCTTCCCTGACACCCTTAATCCAGGGCCTCCACTCTGGACCCCTGAAATGCCATCCTGACTCCCACATTTGGGTGATCTCCTGCCTCTGGGATCCAGGCTGGGAGCCCACATCTGACCCCTGCAGGCCCCTGCTCCCCAAGCCCCCAACACCTGCCTCCCACCTGGGTTTCGGTTTCTGTGAATCACCAAACCCGTTCTGCAGGAGGGTGAGGGCTGGGCGCGCAGCTGACAGGCAGCCAGGCAGCCAGCTGCGTGGGCCCGGCCTTCTCTGCCCGAGAGGGGCGAGGTGAAGGGTTTGAGCCCGACGCCCTGCTGAGCCCTGTATTCTGGAACAGAACCTGGAGAATGATGAGGACGGAGCCCAGGCCTCTCCGGAGCCGGATGGGGGGATCAGCACCAGGTCAGGGCCAGGTGGGGACCCACTCTCATTCCCCCAGCCCCACACCTCCAGCTCCTGTCGTGCCAGGGACTCTGCCCAGCCCCCCACCCTGCCTTGCTCAGCTTCCTCACGCCCTGTCCTGGAGGGATTCCTAGGCTGGCCCCTCAGGGGCTCCCCTGGCCTGCAGGGTCACCCTACCCTAGTCCCCAGCCTGACCTGGCCCCCACCTTCCCACAGGTCCCCTGGCCTGCAAGTACCCCCAGCCCCAACCCTGCAGAAACCCCAGCACTTAAATTGAACCTTAATATCTGCCCCCTGTTGGGGCCCCTTATCCTGCAGGATCACTGTCTGTCCTAGTCCCGGCACCACCCCTGCCACCTCCCCATGACTCCCTGTCCCACAGGAGCCCCTTCCTTGCCCCTCTCCCCCCTCACTGGGCCGCCTGTCCAGCAGAGACTCAGGCCGAACGTCCATCCGCAGCTCCCAGTGGTCCTTTAGCACCATCAGCAACAGCACCCAGCGCTCCTACAATGCCTGCTGCAGGTGAGCCCATCCCACCTGAGCCCCCCCCCCCCCCCCCCCCCCGAGCATCCCAGCCACCTGCTGCCCCGTGGCCCCTGCCTGGTGCCCACGGCCTGGCCTCTCCCCCACCCCCTCCCTGCACCCCTTTCACACCCCTCCCACTCTCCTGCCCGTCAGCTGGACCCAGCACCCTTTGATCCAGAAGAACCGCCGGGTGGTGCTTGCCTCCTTCCTGCTCCTGCTGCTGGGGCTGGGTGAGTGCCCCCAGGGACCCTTGCCCACCCCCTGAGAGGGGCTGCCCTCCTTTGGTGCAGGCTCTGCCTCTGCCTTGGCACACTGAGCCTCCCCGCATCAGCCCCTGCCCCCATTCCTCAGGTGAGGAAACTGAGGCTTTGAGAAGGGCACACTCTTGGTCACCCAGCCAGGAAGACACACTGGAAGTGTGAACCTGGCCCAGAGCTCCAAAGAGCCACGGATTTCTTTTGTATTTTCTTTTATTTAAGAACTTAGCCTCTTGATTCCATCATTCAGCCAGCGCAGTATCCTCAACTACTCTATTTCAGCCCAGGGGATAAAGCAGAGAAAAGAACAGCTAGAGATGGGCACAGTCCCAGCCCTCAGGGGGTTCATTCCTTGAGTTCACATGGCGACTGGCCAGTGAGGGCAGTGGCAGACCCCACGGGTGTCCAGAGGACAGAAGTGTAATGGCTGCCACGTGCCGTGTGGGTCCGGTCCCAGCCAGGTGCCAGACAGGTTGATTTTCCTGCCTTACAGGTGGGGAGACAAGGTCTGAAGTCACACAGCAAGTGACAGGGAGGGCCACTCCTCAGACTGCATGAGAAGCCAGTCCCCATGGCCA
Organism: Bradypus variegatus; assembly: GCA_004027775.1. Taxonomy (NCBI): domain Eukaryota; kingdom Metazoa; phylum Chordata; class Mammalia; order Pilosa; family Bradypodidae; genus Bradypus; species Bradypus variegatus. Next base: position 14,610 of record PVKY010000110.1, read on the forward strand.
GGGCATCTGTCACACACACACACCCCTCCGGAGTCAGAGCTGGCAGGGACCTCTCCCCCACCCCATTGATCTCATGGGGAAACTGAGGCCCAAAGCAGGCAGATCTCACAGCCTAGATGTTACAGGTGTTTCTGACTCCTAGGTTTCTCATTCCAGGGGGCTGAGGAGGCAGGGTCCCCAGAAAGGATCTAGAGTGGGGTCAAGAGGAGCCATAAGGAGGGGGCAGTTGGTGGCTGCTGCCCTGGCATCCCCTCCCTTCTCCTGGAATACCAAAGCCCCTCAACCAGTCAGGCCCCCCTCCGAGCAGTGCCCTTGCACCCACAGCCTAAGGTCCGGTGTTTGTGTGCAGGAGAGGGGCCTCCTATTTCCCAATCCCCCGTGTGCCTAGGACAGGTCACGCTGGCCGCCGTCAGTCTCACACATGAGGACCGGGCAGGTGAGGGGCTTGCTCAGTCACAGCTGGGAAGGACCAGCTGGATTCAAACCCACATGCGTGGGGGTGACAGGCCTCAGGGCCACTGTGGACCTTTGTAGGAATTAGCCAAAGGCACAGCCTCTGAGTGAGCAGAGCCCACAGCCCTAAGTCAGGGCACAGGGAGTGAGTTTCAGTCCCAGTCACCCCCCTGGTGGGACGCTCTGTGCAGTGCACAAACCACACAATCGTCCAGGGAGGCCCCGCGAGCCTTCTTGCCCCTGCCTCACCCTGCCTCAGAGCCCACAGTCCAGTTCCCCACCTCCCACAGGTTCCATTCTCTAACTGGGGACCCAGAAACCCATTCCATCCTCTTAACTGGGGACTCAGGACTATGGGCCTGAAAAGTTGACCCAGCCATGCCCTCTCCATCTTCCTTCCCAGAAACCCCATGTCCTTGGGCCAAAGTCCACATCCCACCCCCACCCCGGGGGGCTGACAGGCCCTGCCAAACCACCTGTCAGCCTGTGTGCTCTTACCTTCACTCTCGCCAAATGCTAGTGCTCTTCCCTCTGGGATCCTCCTCTCCCTCTGCCTGGGCCATACCTGTAAGCAAAGCCCCTGGAGCTACATGGCCTCCACCATCCAAATGCAGAGGGTGGGGAGGTCACTTCCCCTTTCTGCCTCGGGGCGGGGGGGGGGGTGATAGCAATACCTGTGGTCAAGGTGACAATTAAACAAGGCAGTGCCTGTAGCACGTTTAGCCCAGTGCTGGCAGCCGCTGGTAAATGGTCAATAAAGGCTAACCGCTGTGTCCTCTGCTACGGCTACCCCAGCTCCGCTTAGATGGCGCTCCCTCCAGGAAGCCCTCCCGGATCCCCCAGGCCTATGAGGGCCAATCCCCTGTCCCAGGCTGCCCTCTTCCCCACCGCGTCCTGATCACTGGGTGTAAGGGTGTAAGGTTAAGGTTCGTGGTCTCCAGGGCTTGTCAGCCTTCAACCGGGTGCCCCGGGGGGCGGGGGCGGTCCTTTCCCCGGCCCCCACCCTCACACCTGTGGCTCCATCTGTGTGCAGTGCTGATCCTGGTCGGCGTGGGACTGGAGGTGGCCCCTTCTCCAGGTGAGCTCCCCCGACCCCGCCTCCTCAGGCAGCGCTCCCCACCCTCCCAGCGGGGAAACAGCCCCTCCTACAGCTGGGGACGAGCCTCGGGCCAGCCAGGGCCGGAGGGACAAGCGCCGGGAGGCCGGGGAGCCCCTCGGCCCCTGCGCCCCGCCCTGAGCCGGCCCTCCTCCCCCGCCCGCAGGTGTCTCCAGCGCCATCTTCTTCGCGCCCGGCTTCCTGGTGCTGGTCCCGGGAGGTGCGAGCGGGCCCCGGGGGCGGGGCCGGGCAGACCGCGGGGGCGGGGAGGGGCGGGGCCTCGGCGCTGACAGACCCCGCCCCGCAGTCTACCACGTGATCTTCATCTACTGCGCGGTCAAAGGGCACCGGGGCTTCCAGTTCTTCTACCTGCCCTACTTCGAGAAGTGAGGCTCCCGGCCTCGGCCCGCGGCGGCTCCTCGCGTCCATCGGGGGGGCTCCTGGGACCCCGCCCCGTTTCGTCTTTCATCTCACGGCAGAAACCCCACCAGGACCCTCGAAGCCCCCAGCCCTATCGGGAATTTGCTCAGGAAGTTGGGAGAGTGCCCGCCCTGGGCCTTCTGCCTGGGCCTGGGCAAGTTGCCCTTCGCCTGCTCGGTGCCTTAACTTATTCCCGGGCTCCGGGGCTCCTGGGTTGCGGTTAGTTTGTGCTAATAAAAGGGTGGTTGATTCTAACAGAGGAAATTGCACTTTTCATCTCTGGCCCCACCCAGTCAGCCCCCCATCCTGGCCACAGCTCCCTCCACAAAGGTGAGAAAAGTACCCCAGGACCACCGACCTCTCAGTTACACAGAGCCCTCATGTGCCAGGACTGGCCCGAAGCCACATGGCATGGGAGGGGCAGAGCTGGCCTGCAAGCCTGGGAGGCTGGTTTTCCACCCCTGTACCAGCCCTTACTGGCGTTTCCCCTGCCCTGGAGGCCCTGGCCTAGGACACACCGATGACAGACATATGACACAGGCCTGGGACCTGGGGCTGTCACAGCCAGCCTTGAATGTGGGCCATGACAAGGCAATAGCCCAGTGCCCAAAACCCATGGCCCCACTTCCTTGTTGCCCTCCCAGCACCCCCAGGCTGGGAGCACCAGAAGGCAGAGGGTGTGGGAGGCAGGGCCTGCAGTGCAGAGAACACCGGTGATCAAAGACTTAGAACCACAGAAGGTTAGAAGCAGAATCTTAAGAACCAAGAAACAGAATCTTTGAGAACCTTGAAATCTGGGAGCATCTCAGTCCCTGTTTGTCAGGCTCTCAGAAGGCACCAGGCCCTGTGCTCAGCACTTAAGGCAGGTTGTCTTGTAATCCTAACCTCAGCCCCATTTTACAGATGAGGAAACTGAGGCCCAGTGAATGACAGTGACTCACCCAAGGGCAGCCAATTAAAAGAGAGTTAAAAGTAAAAATGCAACCCAGGGCTCCAGCTCCCCTTCTGTGGCAGTGGTGGGGTGGGGTAGCAGGGAGGGGAACTGGTGTGGCCCCTGCCACCCAAGGGGCAGGCTGACAAATCCTGTCCATATGCACACATGCTTGCAGTCCGCCTCCCCCATGGAAATGAGAGGCCAGCGAGAAGGGAGCTGAGGGACTCTGCTGAATGAATGAACCCCAGAGTCCTGCTCTTGGGCCTGTTCTCTCCTGGTGCACCCAGACCCCCACCCTCAACTCGCAGTCAATACATGTTTGGGGGCTCCAGTTAGATGCAGGAACTGCTAAACCTGTAATTCTCCATGTACCTGTGGTGAAGGACCAGTTTTATTTCTAATCCATGACAGATGAATACTTTTGTAAAATAAAAGCTAGAAAAATGAAATAAAAAGTCAAAGATGTGCAGAATACAGGCCCACAGTTTTTATCATCAGAGTAATCAAGCATAAAACTACATTTCAAAAAACATACTCTAAACAAACATAGGAAAAAAGAAACGAGTTACAAAAACTGTTCATTTAAAAGAGAGCAGAGAATAAAAAGCAAGAATCACCATTACACTCATAACTCTTTGTCATTCCGCAGTTTTAACCAAAGTTATCCTGGAAGGCAGTTCCCCATATCACGTGTCTACCCCAGGAGTGAGTCAGCCAAAGCCCAGAGCAAAATACAGCCTGCATGCTGAGAATGATTTTTTTTTTTAATTTTATCATGGCAACATATATACAACTTATATCTCCCATTTTAACCACTTTCATGTGTACAATTCAGTGGTGTTAATTACATCCACAATGTTGTGCCAGTGTCACCACCATTCATTACCAAAACTTTTCCATCACTCCAAACAGCTAAGAATGATTTTTTTTACTTTTTAATGGTTCGGAGAAAAGTCAAAGAGTAATAATATTTCATGACACATAAAAATTACACTCAATTCAAATTTTGGTGTCACTAAATCATGTTTTGTTGGTGCACAGCCACCCCCATTTGTCTGCATGTTGGCTGTGGCTATCTAAGGCCTGTAGCTTTGAGCTCCAGCTGAAAAAGACAGAATTAAGTCATTGCAACAGAGACCATGTGCTCCTCAAAGCCTAAAATATTTACTCTCTGATTCTTTACTGAAAAAGTTGGCTGACACCTGGTGTATATGAGCACTTTGAAACACCTTTAATATCAATGTTTGAAGTTTTATTGTGACCAGAGAGCTTGCGTCTTGCTGGTTTATTTATCTGATCCAGGTTGGACTGACAGCACCGCTACAGGCATACCTTGTTTTATTGCATTTCACTTGATTGTGCTCCAGAGGTTTTGTGTTTTTTACAAATCAAAGGTTTGGGGCAACCCTGCATGGAGCAAGTCTGTTGGCTCCATTTTTCCAACGGCATGTGTTCACCTCATGTCTCTGGGTCACATTTTAATTAAGGTACATCCATTTTTTTTTTTAGCCATAATGCTATTGCACACTTAATAGAGTGTAAGATAACTTTTGTATGCATTGGGAAACCCAAAAATGTGGGTGGCTTGCTTTATCACTATATTTGCTTTATTATGGTGGTCTGGAACCAAATCTGTGATATCACAGGGCACAAAGACTATCTAAACACACACACACACACACACACACACACACACACACATTCTCTGGCTCTCTGTATAATGTATATTTTTCTTCTTAGTTTGAGGATTCTTGAATAGGAGCATGCAGATCAGGGACATCAGATTTCCTCAGTGAGTTGTGACTCGGTTTATTCCTAATGCTTTTTGCCTCAAAGCCTATTTTCATCCAATATTCCTGAAGTCATACTAGCTTTCTTTTGGCTGATTTTCTCTAGTTAATCTTTGTTCCAAGCCATCACTTTCAGCCTTTCAGTTGTCACCAGGTTTTGAATGTCTCTTGTATCCTGTACTTGGCTGTGGGGCAGAGCCTGCTATTGCCCTCTGGTATCTGCCATCCCTTTCTCCCATAGTAGAAGAACCCCCAGTTGTTATCTGGGCCCTTGACCACCCAAATTAAGGACTGCATTTCCCAGCATCCTTTGCAGCCAGGTATACTATGTGACAAATTCTGCCCAATGGGGTATAAGTGGTTCATCTTCTTTGCCCCCTTTCTTCTCTGTTCCTGCCTCCATCTTGCCTCTTGAAAAACAAATAGATGTGTTCACGCCCCAGGGATGGCAGAACAGCAATCCAGAAAGAGTGTGGGTCCCTGAGGAATGTATAAATCTGGCTCTACCTCCTGACTTTTCCAGTGGGGGAAATAAACTTCCATCTAGTTTGAGGCATTGTTATTTTGGGTCTCTCTTACTCACAGGGAACTTCATCCTAATAGTGATACTTTAAAAAAAAAAATACTATTTGGGACTCTCTGGCTTTAAACCAGGAAATTTAATCTTCTTATATTTATTGTAAATATTGATTTTTTTTTATTTAACAAAACTTTATTGCCCAATTACTTAGTTCTGGATATAAGTCTGAGGACTCAATTAGAATAAGAACATTTCTATTTTCTGTTCTTTATTTTATTTTTTTTACATTTTTCATTGTGAAATATAACATATAAACAGAAATGTGATAACTTTCAGAGTACAATTTAACCAGTAGCTATAGAGCAAATTTCAAAGCAAAACATTGAATTTTAAAGGATTATTTCTGCCTTCTGTTTTATTGTTTTCTATTTACTTTGTTTTCCTTTGCTTTTTTCCTTTGTTGCAGCCTTCTATTGGCTTGCTCACAAATTCCTTATTTCCCCTTTTTCCTCCTATTATATTAACAGTTACCTGAGATGGTTAACAAAGTCTAAAGTTAATCTACCCTCCCCTATAACAATAACCACAAAAAAGGATTTTGGCGTGCCAAAGCATCCCCTCCCACCTTCCATTTTATCTTTGTCTATTATTTGAGTCCCTCCTTGTTTTTAAAATCTCCCATATAAGTTTTTTTTTTTTTATACCAAATGCTTCTTTAGCTCTACCAATATGTTTACCGATTTCCTTCCTATCATTTACCACACACTCTGCCTTCTTTTTGGATGCCATTTCCTTCTTACTGAAGCCATTCCTTCAACAAGGATGTGTGGCTGGGAAACCCTTTCAGCCTTTGTTGGAAAAGGTCTGTATTTCATCTTCATTCTTGAATAACGATTGGGATGGGTACAGGCTGAGGGTTCCCCCAAACCCTCTTTGGCTGACAATTTTTCCTTAGCACTTTGAACAATTAATTCCATTGCCTCCTGGCATCTGTTGTTGCCAATGGAAAGTCGTTGAGAAGTCTAATTCTTGTTCCTTTGTAAGTAATCTGTTCTCTCAACCTTTTTTCCCCAAAATATTTTCTTTTTGTATCTTGCAGTTTCACTGGGTTGTATCTGGGTATAGATTTATTTTTATTTATTCTGCTCTGGCTCCAATGTGCTCCTTGAAGATGGGGACTTAAGTCTTTGTTTAGTTATGGAAAAATATCAGCCATCATCTCTTTGAATACTGCCTCATGCCCACTTTCCATATTCTCCCTTATGAGATTCCTAATGACTTTTAACTACCTTTTAATATTTTCCATATTTTTTAACTATCAGAGCTACATTTTATGTGATTTCTCAAATATAGCTTCAAGTTCATTCATTTTCTCAAATTTTGTCTAATCTACTGCTTAACTTATCCAGTGATTTTTTTTTCATTCCAATGTCATAACTTATTTCCAGAAGTTCTACTGGGTTCTTTTTTAAATCTTCCTCTTCTTTTTTCATACTATCCTATTATCACATTTTGGTCTCTTTTCCTTCTTTTATCACAAAGTGTTTTGCATTCACTTTATGGTCTGTTTTATACTGTTGTGTTACTGAAACGCTGAAGTCCTAACTCTCCTGTTTGTTGCATCTGCTGTGTCCCTCATGGTGGCTCGTTTTATGGTGTGAACTACGGTTTTTGGTCATGAGTTAATCCTCAGGAGGGGCAGGCTATTTTTAGAAGTCCCATGGGCCCTGGGTTGAGAGCGGGCCCCTCCTCAGCGTGGAGGTAGTCCACCCTCCTGCTCCAAGGGCACCTGGATTTCCAGGTTCTTAGGGTCACTTTTTTCCCACTCAAGGCCCAGAACAGCTAGGCAAGCTTCCTTGCCACTTTCTCAGGCTGGCAGGTGACAATAGATTTTAGACTCCCTTTTGGGAACAGGAGAGCCCTTGGAAGCCCTGGAACATATTCAGGAAGTTCACGTCTTGCTCCCCAGACTCTTGCGGGTATTTTGTCAGTTGTGGGTGCTGGACCCCGGGCTCCAGAGCCTCCATCCAGATCTGGAACCCCCACCGTGGCAGCTCCCTCCCACCATTCTGGCTTTGAATTCTCTCTCTGTCTTCCACAGCTGGGTGTTCAGCTATTTACTGCATTTCTGGACGTGAGTGGTGGGAAGAAACCAGCCACGCTCCCAAGTCCCCCACCTCAGTCTTTGAATGCTGCCAGTTCCAGGGAACTTCCTACATCCTAAGGGACTGGACAGATCCAAACCTCACTCTGGGGAACGGCAGCCAGTGGGTGCAGGGCAGCTCAGGTCGGGGAAAGGTGAGGATGAGGGTGGCAGGTGACATGTGAGCAGATGCTCCAGCAGGTGTGGTCAGGGGTGTAAGAAGCCTGGGGGCCACGGGGTCTCTTCCATCCACCTGCAGGGGGCCTCTTGGGGGATGGTACATGGAACAAACCCTGCTGGAATCTGGGACCACCGGGATAACAGGGTCTCCATCCTGGAGCTTCAGTGGGTGGAGAGCATCATCACGAACTCTGCAGGAGAGAAGGGGCCACCCAGGTCAGGGATGCCAGGAAGCGCCAGGCTCGCCTGGGAGCAAGGGGGACGGGAGGGGGGCTCACCGTCAAAGTCCACAGTGCCATCCCCATCGAGGTCCACCTCGTGGAGCATCTCCTCCAGCTCAGGGCCATCCAGCGGCTCCCCCAGCAGGGCCGGCGCCGCCTGCCGCAGCTCTGCCACCGTGATTCGTCCGTCCCTGTCCCTGTCAAACTGGGGTCCCCAAAGGGCTCAGCCCCCACACACACACCCAAGGTGCCCATCTCCACTCCTGCCACTTCCCCTGCCTGGATGCCCCCCATTTTTGCCCATCCAAACCCTCCCCGTCTTCCCAGGCTGAGATGGCATGCCCCCTGCTCCAGGAAGCCTCCCAGGACTGACCACCCCTCCTACCCCCACCCCAGCCCTCTCTGACTGCTCCCTGGGCCCTAGGCCCACCCCCTGCAAGGCTCTTGGCATCCAAGGGATAGGGGACCCCCCAAGCCCCTCCCGGCCTCAGCGAGAGGCCCCCTGAGGCCATCAGGGCCCCCGTCCACACCTCCCGGAAGGCGACGCGCAGCTCCCGCACCCCCAGCATGTGCGCCGTCTCCTCCCGCAGCTTTGGGCTCATCAGGTCCACAAATTCCTCAAAGTCCACGCGGCCGCCCACTGTGGACCCAGGCAGGGTGTCACCGAGGCAGGGGCTGGGCCCACGCGGTCACCAGGGCCAGAACCACCACCACCCCCAGCTCCACACCCAGGAAGACACTCCCGCACCCACACCCGAGGTGGGGCACAGGCCGGAGCCTCCTTATCAGGACTGCAGGGGACCCAGGGAGGGGAACAAGCCCAAGCTTTGGGGCCAGAGAGCCCTGGGTTCAAATCCCGGCTCTCGCAGATCGTGTGGGAGTGTGGGTGGCCGCCAAACCTCCCTTCCTCATCCCAGAATGGGGTGAGAGAATCTACTCCATGGGGTGCTGTCGGGACCAGAGCTCATGGCTAGAAAGTGCTGGAACCCAAGAGGTGGGCAATAAAAGCATATCCACATAGCCCCTCTGCTCTAAGATGCCATTGATTAAAAAGCACCAGTGTTCTGCAATGAAGACAACATGATGTTTGAGGACAAAGCGGCGAATGACAATTATGCGCCCGTCACACACGTAGCCACAAGGAACGGCCAGGGCTCCGTCACGCCAGGCCCAGCCTGACCGCTCCTCACCCTCCCTGGAGCCCCAGCATCACTCCCTGCTTGGTTTATTGGGGGCTCCAGAAATGGGGCTCACTGAACTTTAGGAGGCTGTTCCCTCCTCCCAGAGTGACCCCAATTCAGGCAGCGGGCACCAAGGCACAAGGGTGGGAGAGCAGTGTCCCCCCTGCCTCCCCTGGGAGAGGCCCCACAGATCAGGGTTCCTGAGTAAGCCCCAGAAAGAGAGCCCTGTGTCAGGGAGTCCCAGGGGCCTGGCCGGGAAGGAGAAGGACTCAGGCGGGGAGCGCAGTGGCCAGGCCGACATCCCGGTGGCGGGTTCCCCAGCCTGAGCCCCGATGGCCCCTCCTGGCCTGCTCACCACCCTGGGGGGCTGGAGTGTGGACCCTGGTGTCCCTGCCTCTGGGCCGAGGTGCACCTGCCCATCTTCTCCCGGAAACTGTCACACGCCTCACCCCCTCCAACCCCGATGGACTCCCAGAGCCACAGGGGCCCCTTCCCCCCCCCTCGTGGTCCCCCTGAAGCCCGAGGCTCGAGAGGCCCGGCGGGCAGGGGTCAATCACTGACTGCGCATCTTGACGTGCTGCGAGATCTCGATGAGCTCCATCTCAGTGGGCATGTAGCCCAGTGTCCGCATGCAGGCGCCCAGCTCCCGGTAGCCGATGCAGCCGTCCTGGTCCGTGTCGAACTCCTCGAAGGCGGCCTGCAGCTCTGCGGGGGGCTGGGGTCAGGCCCAGGACGCCGGGCTTGGGGACAGCCCCTCCCCACGGCCAGGAACAAGGGCCACTCACCGTCTAGCTCCTCGGGGCCCAGCTCGCGGTCCTGCAGGCACAGAGCTCAGCGTGTCTCCCAGGCCAGCCCTGGCCCCATCCTGCCCCACCGTTCCCCCTCCAGACCCACCCCAGGCCTGGCCACGCCAGCCTCAGAAGGGTTCAGGAGCAGGGCCAACCCCACGGAGGCAGAGGCCCCAGAAGGTGAGCCCCCATTCCTGGTCTGGAAGCCCTGAGCTCCCACCATCTGGGCTCCCCGAGTCGGGCCAGAGGAGGCAGGGGCCTGAGCCCCCCACCGCTCCGGCCCAGACCCCCAGGCCTGCCCCTCCTGACCTTCCCAAAGAGGCGGTTGAGCAGGGGCCAGTATGTCCTCTGGGCCTCATCGTGCTGGGGGTTAGGATGATGTCGGCGGGACTGGCGACGGGAGGCTGGCCTGCGGGGCATGGGGGGCGGCTCCCCTGGCCCTTTCCCACTCCCTGGGGGGTCCTTGCTGCTTCCCGGGTCCCCAGCGCCCTGGACAGGGGCTGGCTTCCCGGAGCTGCCGGTGCCCTTTCGGGACCCTCGGAGACCTGGCTCCCTGTTGCTCCTTCTTCTAGTCAATGCTGGCCCCTCAGCACCCCCCTTGGGGGCCACCCCTTCCATGAGGGGCTTCTGGAGGCTGGGGGCTGGGCAGTGCTGCCCCCTTGCTGGCCCTGTGGCCATGTGGGGAGGGACCGCAGGGCTCAAAGAGGTGGCCCCACAGAGTGTCCTTGGATCTTGAGTCCCACAAAGCTGCTTGGGGACCCCCCCAGCCCCCCCACTCCAAGCTGGGGCCTGAGGGGGATTAGGGAAAGGGAGGCAGACAGGCCAGGCCCTAATCCCCACCCTGCCTGGGGGTGGCAGGGCCCAGCCAGGGAGGTCACAAGGACTGTCTGCAGTTAGCAGCAAGGGGTGCTGGGCACGGCGGGTGCCACAGGCTCCTAACTCCAGCTCTGCCACTCAGTAGCTGGGAGATGAGCCAGTTCGCCTCTCCAGGCCTCAGTTTCCTCATCCATAAAATGGGGAGAACCTTACTGAAGAGGCAGGGTGGCACCCAGTCTTGTGAAATAGGCAGGACAGGGGAGGCTTCTCAGGCAGGAGGGAGAGTGCATGCAGCTGGGAGATGGGGAGAGATGGAGCAAGTTGCCCACTGGTGCCCCCAGTGGGTGACAACCTGGCTGGAGCCAGAAGGTGAGCTGACAGAAGGGCGTGGGAGTGTGAGGCCAGAGGAGGTGGGTGCTGGGGGGGGGCCCCAGAGCCTGCCCCTGAGCTGTAGGGGCCTGGGGTGAGGAGTTCCAGCTGTCTGGCCATGTCAGTGTCAGGGACGGATTGGTCACTTGGCCCTACCAGGCCAGGATTAGGGTTTCCCTGCGAGCAGCCCATGAATGATTGATGCCCAGTAGGCTTGGGTTTCCTACCCGCCCGCCTTGGGGCCCCTGGGTGCCACACACCGGGCCCCGGTGAGGGGCTGAGCAGACACTGGGGCGCTGGGCAGGCAGGCATGCCCTGCTCCTCCCGGCTGGTGGCCTGCACCCTGCACCTCCCAGGTAAGACAGGCCCCGCGGGCCCCTGGGCCCTGGGCTCTGATCCCATGGGGGCTGGAGTTTGCAGGGTGGGGTCTGCCCAAGGAAGAGCCTTGGGGGTTGGGAGGGCCCTGGGCCCAAGGCCATGTGCCAGGAGCCGTGGCCCCCCCAGGCTTGCAGCCTTTCTGGGGCATTAGCTCCTTGCTAACTCAGTGCTGGCACCAGGGCTTCCTCGACCCTCTCCCAAGGTGGGGGATCGTGGGGGGAGCAGGCCTCTTGGGTCTAGGCCTGGGTGCCCCCAGACCCCCTCACTCTCAACCTACTGCTAAGTCTTCTGCCCCCTTCTCTGTTTAGTAGCCCTCCACGTGGGGACAATCGGAGGCCACCTTCTGGCTGAGCTGTGGGAGGGAGAGAGGGTCATGGGAAGGAGCAGAGAACTCACCCTTATTCCATGAGTTGAATTTGGGGGAGGGGTCTCTTCCTGCCCCAGACCCCTTGGCCACCCTGGGGTGTCTATGGGCCCATAGGACCCCTGACCCATCCCCTCTTGGAATTTTAAACACTCAAATCCCAGCAAAGAAAAAGGAGCCTTGCAATGAGCTAGCTGAGTGGTTTTCAAACTATGCTCCCTGGAACCACAGGGGGTGCTCCCCTCCTTCAGTCTGAGCACCCCCTTTTAAAAGGTTCATATCTGAGTTCCGCTATAACATTTCACTTAAGGAAAAGATTCAACAGCCTTAAAAATGTTTGAAAGCCTCTAGTTTGGTCTACACCAGGATTCCATGGAGCAAAATGGTTATGGCTTTACATCCTAGTCACTGAAACAATGGACCTTCCTCTCCTCACCTTTAAAAGGGATTGTACGAGCACTTAGATGAGGTCCGGATTTAAAGTCCCCAGTCCAGACTAATGACCCCAAAGGCGAAAACGATGGCCCAGAGTGGGGCAGCAACTTGCCTGGAGATGCACAGCAACCTGCTCTCCAATGACCATTCATTCATTTGCTCATCCATTCATTTGCCAGGCTCCATGCCCAGCGGTACACTGGGGACCTCAGACAGGCCCCGTATGGAAGCCAGCCTGGGCGCCGCTGGCCACGGGCCCCGCACAGAGCTCAATGATGAGGACTACTACCCCCAGGGTGGCTGGGACACGGTCTTCCTGGTGGCCCTGCTGCTCCTGGGGCTGCCAGCCAACGGGCTGATGGCATGGCTGGCCGGCTCCCAGGCCCGGCACGGAGCGGGCACGCGCCTCGCCCTGCTCCTGCTCAGCCTGGCCCTCTCTGACTTTTTGTTCCTGGCGGCGGCAGCCTTCCAGATCTTGGAGATCCAGCATGGAGGACACTGGCCGCTGGGGACGGCCGCCTGCCGCTTCTACTACTTCCTGTGGGGTGTGTCCTACTCCTCCGGCCTCTTCCTGCTGGCAGCCCTCAGCCTGGACCGCTGCCTGTTGGCGCTGTGCCCCCACGGGTACCCGGGGCGCCGCCCCGCCCGCCTGCCCCTCTGGGTCTGTGCCGGGGTCTGGGTGCTGGCCACACTCTTCAGTGTGCCCTGGCTGGTTTTCCCCGAGGCCGCCGTCTGGTGGGACGACTTGGTCATCTGCCTGGACTTCTGGGACAGCGAGGAGCTGCCGCTCCGGATGCTCGAAATCCTGGGGGGCTTCCTGCCCTTCTTCCTGCTGCTTGTCTGCCACGCGCTCACCCAGGCCGCCGCCTGCCGCACCTGCCACCGCCAGCCACCCAGGCCCACAGCCCACCGTGGCTTCGCCCGCGTGGCCAAGACCGTTTTGTCAGCCTACGTGGTCCTGCGGCTGCCCTACCAGCTGGCACAGCTGCTGTACCTGGCCTTCCTGTGGGACATCTACCCCGGCTACCTGCTCTGGGAGGCCCTGGTCTACTCCGACTACCTGATCCTGCTCAACAGCTGCCTCAGCCCCTTCCTCTGCCTCCTGGCCAGCACCGACCTCCGGGCCCTGCTGCACTCGGTGCTGTCCTCCTTTGCTGCCGCTGCCTGCGAGGAACAGCCCGGAAGCATCACGCCGGCCGAGCCACAGACCCAGGTGGATTCTGGGGGCCAGACTCTGCCAAGTTTAACCTCTGTGGCCCAGCCACCGGTGAACCCCACGGCCCAGCCACAGTCGGATTCCGTGGCCCAGCCACCAGTGAACCCCATGGCCCAACCACAGTCGGATTCTGTGGCCCAACCACAGTCAGATTCCGTGGCCCAGCCACCGGTGAACCCTACAGCCCAGCCACAGTCGGATTCCATGGCCCAGCCACCAGTGAACCCCACGGCCCAACCACAGTCGGATTCCATGGTCCAGCCACTGGTGAACCCCACGGCCCAGCCACAGTCGGATTCTGTGGCCCAGCCACCAGTGAACCCCACGGCCCAGCCACAGTCGGATTCCGTGGCCCAGCCACTGGTGAACCCCACGGCCCAGCCACAGTCGGATTCCATGGTCCAGCCACCATTGAACCCCACGGCCCAGCCACAGTCGGATTCCGTGGCCCAGCCACTGGTGAACCCCACGGCCCAGCCACAGTCGGATTCTGTGGCCCAACCACAGTTGGATTCCATGGTCCAGCCACCAATGAACCCCACGGCCCTGCCACAATCAAATTCTGAGGCCCAGACCCCTGGACCCAGTGCCAGCTCAGCCCCCAGCCCCTCTGATGAGCCCTCCGCTGCCCCATCCACAGATCCCTCCCCAGGGACCCCTGAGAACACAGCCACACCTGCTTCCTCTGAGAGAGAAAGCCCCAGCAGTGCCCCCCAAGAGGAGGCCCCCAGTACAGGCCCCACGTGAGGACCCAGGAAAGCCCAGGCCCACCAGAGAAGTCCCTCGGGCCTGGAAGGAAGACTTGGGGGAAGTGAAAACAAAGTCATCAAAAGTCCCAGGCAGTTTGTTGTGAGTCCCCCACCCTGGCCCCGCCAGGCTCTTCCACAGCTGCCCTCAATGCAAGGTCACCCAACAGCCCCCTGAGCCACAGCTAAACGTGCCCTGCCGGCTTCTGTCCCCACAACACTCCCAGACCACAGTGACCATTTTCCCCTTAACCAAGTCCTGCAGGAGGAAGATAACAGTGGAGACTTCCCCTGGCCTTGACCTGACCTCCCTGTCATCCTTCCCTCCCTCCCCTCCTCCCTGTCTGGTCCTCCTTGGGCACAAGGCAGCCAAACGAAGTCCCTGCAGAGAAGGGAGGGAGCCAGGAGTCAACCACCCCAAACAAGATCCTGAGGCCCTAGTGGCTCACAAGCTGGCCTGGCCGAGCCCTCTCCCCCAGCCCCCCAGCCCCAACAGTCAGTGAGGCTGGGGTGTTAATTCCCTCAGCCAGGTGGCAGGAAGCAGAAGCAGGAGCTACTGAGCCCAGATTCAAATCTGGCTCTGCCACGTCCTAGCTGAGCAACTCTGGACAAGCCACTTCGCCCTCTGAGCTACAGTCTCTCCTCTCCAGAATCAGAAAGTGTTTGAGGCGCCCCAAAGAAGCCTGGCACACAGCAGGGGGCCAGTGAGCAGAGACTGTCTTCCTTCGTTGGTGTACAAGGCTTTCCCGGGAGAACGGATGGGAGGCGGCGGCTGGGAAGGCCACTCTCTGGCCTGAACACCTGGGGTCTGTGACACAGATCAAATGTGTCCGCTGTGTTCTGGGCTGTGGACCCCCAGATTGCCTGAGAGAGCATGGGGCCACCTCTGCGCTTTGGGGGGGCTCCACAGGACTTCAAAATCTGGCTCTAGGGCTCAGATGGCATCTACCTGGCTGCTGGCCCACCACTGCCAGGGACGGCTGCCTCCCTCCCACTGAGCCACTTCCTGCTCAGTCCAGGAAGCCCCGAGGGAGGATGCACAACAGAGAACTGTGGGCACCAGCGGGTCCAGAAAGAGCCCAGTCTCCCCAGAGGCCACATGGCATCTCGGGGGCAGAACCAGCCCCTTCCCTCTTGGGCCACTGACACTGCACGAAAAACCAGGACGTGCTGAAGATCCCCCTTCCAAACCCCACCTCACTTCCCCTTTCACCCTCTCCCGATACCCACCCCACCCAACTTCCTCCCAACCCCGTGTTCCCCCTCTTCCCACCCAGTCCTCCCCGTTAGTTCAGCATCACGACCTTTGGCAGCTGAGAGATGCCCCCACCTGCAAGTGTCAACAACAATGACATTTCGTGTGCTAACTCTTCCGGGAGGTGCTGGTGGTCTGGAAAGGCAGCAGGCCGGCAGGCAGCCTGCAGGGCTGCAGATCTGGGTTTAGGTTTCCAGCTCTCTCTGAGCCTCAGTTTTCTCCTCTGTAAAATGGGAGTGATGACAGCCTCCTCATGGGGTTGGCTGTGGGATCATTAAATGAGCCTGTGGATGGGGAGCAGGCTGGCTGGTGGTTGGGGTAATGCTGGGTGGAATTTGGGGCACTGAGGCGGGTGAAAGAGAGATTTCCCGGCAGGGAGACTTTCATTCATTCAGTCAACAAATACTTATCAAGCGCTTGCTACATGCCTTTCTGGCCAGACTTCCATTTGGGGTGTGGCCTCTGGTGCCCTCGGGGTTTGTTTCAATCCTGGCTCAGTGTCCCAAATTCCCAGCTGTGTGACCTTCGGGCAAGTCACCTCACCTCTTTCTGACTCGTAGTCCTTGTCTGTAAAACGGGGATCATGATAATGGTACCCACCTCCCAGGGGTGTTACCTCTGAGAAGAGCTTGGGCCTTGCCTGGCACATGTAGGTGCTCAGTAAACGTCAGCCATGAATCCGATTGCACCGGGAGCATCCAGGTCTCATCTGGGCCCAGGGCCAGTACCGACCCCGCCACCAGGTGTCTTGGCGACCACTCTGCCTCCTCCTTGCCTATAAAAACTGTCCCACTCTCCCCCTTGCCCTGCCCCCCCACCCCACCCCAATGGTGTGCCCATGGCCTGAGTGCAGGGCAACTTCTGTGCCCCTTGTGGCACTCAGTAGTGTCCTTCTCCTCTCTCCCAGGCAGGGCTTCCCAAGCAAAGCCCTTTTCAACACGGCAAGCAGATCAGAGAATAAAACCTCAGTGCCAGCGCTTTCCTTCCACTCTGGTCCACACGCCAAACCCTGGACCTTGGGGAGGAGGACAGCCCATCTCCCAGGTCCCCAAGGGGAGCCCCACCCACAGTGGGTAATTGCTATCTGGGCGAGGGCAAGAGCAGCAACGAGAAGAAACGGTACCCTGAAAGGTTTTGCAGGATGAAGAAGAGTTCTCCTGGTAGCCCACGGCAGAGAGTTTCGTGTTGGGGGAAACACGTGCCCCCAAGGCCAGAGGGCATGAAAGGCAGAAGACATTCTACAGCCCCCAGCTCACCCCCACCCATTCTGTGGGCTGGGTGTCTGCTGCGTTTTGGGAGAGTCACCCTTTCTCCAGGTGAGACATGCCTCTCTCTCCATCAAAAGGACCAGACACTGATTCTGAGAGTTGTGAATATGAACATTTTTCAGTTCTTCCTTCAGGGTTGCTGTTCATTCCTTCATTCATTCAATATACATTAATTGAACACCTACTGTGTGTTGGGGTACTGTGTGCTAGAAGCTGGGGATAGAGTGGGGGAACCTAGCAAAGTCCCTGCCCTCAATTTGCTGACTTTGGGCAAGGCAGACAAAAAGCAAATGCACAAAGAACTATATAATGTAACATCAGTTAGTAAGTAATGAGGGCCCGGGGTGGGGTGGGGTGGGGGGTGTAAGTAAGGGTCAGAGAGTGACTGAGTGGGAGGGGTTCAGGGAGGGAGAAGGAGGTGACACTTGAGCAGAGATCTGGAGGAAGTCAGGGATGGAGCCTTTTCAAAATCTGGCGAAGAGCTTCCACATGGAAGGAACAGGACATGCCAAGGCCCTGGGGTGGGAGTGGGGGTGGTGTGCCCCAGGGACAGGAGGGTCAGTGACATTGGCCACATGCAGGGAGGGGACAGCAGTAGGTGTTTGAGAGGTGGCGGGCAGGGGTCAGACAGCCCAGGGGAGGGGGGAGGCAGGGGCAGGTGTCTGTGCATTTTATTTCAAGTATGGCAATGGGGAGCCAAAGGAGGGTTTAGAGCAGGAGAGGGACAGGATCTGGTTTGGGTTTAGGCATGCCTTCTGGCTGCTCTGGGGGGCATAATGGAAGGGGAGGCTTTGCTTCCTCATTCTCTCTTTCGAGCTGCCCACACGACTGACCCCAGGCTGGAAGGACCCACCTGCCCCAGAGTCTATGGAACAGTGGGAAAAAGCCAGGACTTTGGAGCCAAACAGATGGGGATTGGGTGGGCTGGGTGATCTTGGGCAGGCCCCGTGCCTCTCTGTGCTCCTTTCCTCAGGGGAATGATGGGAGAGCAACATCCCCATGCACACTGGGACGCAGGGGGAGTTCCATACAGCGGAGGCAAGGCTCCCTTCCATTTCTGCTCTCTCCCTGCCCCCCGACCCCACCCACCCACACCCCCAGCCGTTCTTTCTGGGAGGGGCACCTGACCGTCAGTCATTCCTTGGCGCCTGGGGCTGACAGGAGCAGGGTGGTGGGCACCGAAGGAAGGAATGAGGGAGGGGCCGGTGCCCCCGATCCTGGGGGGAAGGGGGCAGATAGCAGACTCCGAGGGACCTACAGGGACGCCTAAGCCCTCCAGGGTGGGCCAGGAAGGACGTGGCTCTGAGGGGGCCAGTCTGGGCTTCTTGTCCCAAGGAGAGACGTGTGGGGACTGGCCTCTGGGCCTCCACGGGAGACGGTGGAGGAGAGAAGGCAGGGTGCAGGGGCCCCGTGGGCGGGAGCCCCTTCTACTTTCAAGGAGGAGGACGCCGGCAAGACCTGTGCGCAGCGGGGAGGACGGGCGGGCCGAGGCCTTCCGCTCCCTCCTTAAAATATTGCTGTTTTATTTACTTTATAGCCAACAGCATGTACTTTTGTTACTAACAACGAGGCATGTGAATATATGAACTCTCCGTGTAGATGATACATTTCGGAGTCCGGGAGGGGTTGCATTGGGGGGCGGTGCTCCCCCCAAGGCTGTCGACTCCAGAAGATGCTGCAAAGAAGAGCAGGATGGGAGAAAGGACCTCCCCGTCCGGGAACCCCTGCTCCGAGGGGCCACCGAGGGGCTTCTCTCCCTGGTCCCCGGCTCGGAAGCTCGGGGGACCCCGGCCCCGCCCCCGGCCCTCCCGTGCTCGCCCCGCCCCTCCGCGCGTGACCGCGGCCCCGCCCCCGCCCCCGCGAGCCCCCGCCCCCGGCTCCTCTGTCACTTCCTGATTCCCGCTTCCTGCTTCCCGGAGGCCGGGATCCGGAGCTGTCCGAGGCCGCTGTCGCAGCCCCCGGCGCCCCAGGTGAACGCGGCAGGGCCGGGGCGGACGGGGCCAGGGGTTGCGCGCCCGAGGAGCCCTCCCCCTGCCCTGCGCCCCATCCTCAGCCCTGGCCCTTGGCTTGGGACCCTGCGGGGTGGGCGCCCGGCTCGCCCCGCACCCCGCGCGGAGGCCGCTGTGCTATGCGCTGCAGCCGGGGGCGGTGGCCCGACCCTGCTCGGCCCCACCAGCCCCCCTGGCCCAGCCTCCGCTCCCAGCCATGGGGCCCTGGGGCTGAGACCCGGGGCCTGAGCGGGCCCCACGCTGGAGACCTTCCCTGCCCCCTGGCTCCTTCCTCCCCATCACCCAGCCTCCAGTCCCTGGGCAGGACCAAGCCTGCTCCGACGCCTGGTCCTAGGACGAGCTAAGGTTGCTTCCCTGCCTGGGCTTCCCCATGCCCCCACCTGGTGCCAGGGAGAGGAGTCAGGCAGGGTCCTGCAGAGCGGCCCAGGCCAGGGGTCAGTGCATTTCCCTGTTGGGATCACCCCCTGGGGGATGGCAGCCAGGGTCTGCTCCTGGGGCCCCATCTTGTAACTGGGGAAACTGAGACCCAGGCAGGTTAAGTAATGGCCAGGTCCCCAGTCGCGCCCGGCCCCAGGAGGGCTGTGGGGCCGTGGGGCTGGGTGGGCGCTGACCCAGGTCTCTGCCAGGCAGACATGTCCTTCCGCAAAGTGGTTCGGCAGAGCAAATTCCGGCATGTGTTCGGGCAGCCGGTCAAGAATGATCAGTGCTACGAGGACATTCGCGTGTCCCGCGTCACCTGGGACAGCACCTTCTGCGCCGTCAACCCTAAGTTCCTGGCGGTGATTGTGGAGGCCAGCGGCGGGGGCGCCTTCCTGGTGCTGCCCCTGAGCAAGGTGGGGCCTTCCCCACACCCTGGGGCCCCTCCCCTGCCTCACCCATCCGCACACTGCCCCGCAGGTGTCAAGATCTAGGTGTGCTGCCCGGAGGTGTGAGCGCAGTTGGCGAGCATTTTATTGCCACAGAGTCAGCATCTGAGGCTGCAAACATTTCCTGCTCACCGGGGGGTGGGAGGGTTGGGTGGAGGGGCAGGGCGCTGTCACCTCACCGCAGATTGACCTTCTGGGCCCCTGGCAGGAGGGCGGCACCTCCCACTCCATGGAGAGGGACGGAGCCCAGAGTCTGGGGTCCCCCTGACTGCCCCCCGCTGCCCACAGACAGGCCGCATCGACAAGGCCTACCCAACGGTGTGCGGGCACACGGGCCCGGTCCTGGACATCGACTGGTGCCCCCACAACGACAGGGTCATCGCCAGTGGCTCCGAGGACTGCACAGTCATGGTGTGGCGCGGGGCGGGCCGGGGTGGGGTTGGGAGTTGAGGCTGCGGGCCTCAGGGACAAGCAGGGGCCCCTTGTCCCCACCATGCCTGCAGGTGTGGCAGATCCCGGAGCATGGGCTGACCTCGCCGCTGACGGAGCCAGTGGTGGCACTGGAGGGGCACACCAAGCGAGTGGGCATCGTCACCTGGCACCCGACGGCCCGCAACGTGCTGCTCAGTGCAGGTCCGGCCCCTGCCCTCCCATCCCACCGCCTTGACGGCCGCAGCCCCCCACGTCCCAGCAGCCTCTCTGGGCCCCACCGACCCATGGGAGAGCCGAGTCCTGCAGGGGGTCCCTGCAGGTCCCAGGAGGGCTCACAGCCCCCGCCCCACCCAGGTTGTGACAACGTGGTTCTCATCTGGAACGTGGGCACAGCGGAGGAGCTGTACCACCTAGACTCTCTGCACCCCGACCTCATCTACAACGTCTGCTGGAACCGCAACGGCAGCCTCTTCTGCTCCGCCTGCAAAGACAAGACTGTGCGCGTCGTTGACCCCCGCCGCGGCGCCCTGGTGGCCGTGGGTGACCTTGGGGCTGGGATGGTGGTGGGCAGTCCCCAGGGGCTCGCCTAGGACATGGCATGGACCAGCCTGTCCCCCCTGCCCCCCCCAGGAGCGGGAAAAGGCTCACGAGGGGGCCCGGCCCATGCGCGCCATCTTCCTGGCGGACGGCAAGGTGTTCACCACCGGCTTTAGCCGCATGAGCGAGCGGCAGCTGGCGCTTTGGGACCCGGTGAGCACTGGGACCTGGCTGCCTGTCCTCTCCCTGCCGCCAGCCCCCGGCCCTCTCCACGCTTCCCCATTGCCTCCACCCTCTGCCCACATCGTTCCTGCAACCCAAAGGCCCTCCCCACCCTACTGCCCACTACCGTCCAGCTGTCCTTCAGCCATGGTGGTCTCGTGGAACTGGCTCCTTGGCCTGGGGTCTGCAGGGTCTGGAGCTGATGGGAAAGTGGCCCTGGGCCTGGAGAGGGGCTGGGAGGGCCAAGCAAGAGCCTGGCAGGAGCTGAGGCTGACGGGAGAGAAGGGACCTGCCGCGCGTTCGAGGGCGGCCACCGGCTGGCATGTGAGGTGGCCTCAGCCAGTCCTGACTGGGGCTGAGGACCCGGCCTGACCGCCCCTCCTGTGTGCCAGGAGAACTTCGAGGAGCCTATGGCCCTGCAGGAGCTGGACTCGAGCAACGGGGCCCTGCTGCCCTTCTACGACCCCGACACCAGCATAATCTACGTCTGTGGCAAGGTGGGCCAGGCAAGGCACGGGGGGCAGGGGGCAGGGGCGGAGGAGCCCGCCAAGCGCTGACGCCCACCCCCGGCTCCAGGGCGACTCCAGCATCCGGTACTTTGAGATCACAGATGAGGCCCCCTACATCCACTTCCTGAACACCTTCACCAGCAAAGAGCCGCAGAGGGGCATGGGCAGCATGCCCAAGCGGGGCCTGGAGGTCAGCAAGTGCGAGATTGCCCGGTAAGAGGGGCCGGCGAGGCTGCCGTCTGCAGGCAGGGCTCAGCTCAGGGACGGGGCAGCCTGGGGAGCCAGGTTAGGAGGTCAGATCGTGGGAGGCTGCTGAGGAACTGCCTAGAGGTCAGGGGTCCAACGCGGGGGCTGCCTGGGGGTCGGTCTGTGGGAGGGGCTGGGAGAGCTGATGGGGGGATGGGTTCCAACCCTGGCTCTCCCTGCCCCTCCCTTCCCAGGTTCTACAAACTGCATGAGCGCAAGTGTGAACCCATTGTCATGACTGTGCCAAGAAAGGTGAGGCTACCTGGTCCGCCAGCTCCCTTCTCTAGCAGGGGAGTTTTGCAGAGGTGACGGGTGAGGCCTGTGAGTGGAAGGTGACCGCGGCTGTGGTGTGGTTGGGGGATTGGACAGATGCCAGGTGGGGGGCAGGCAGGGAGAGGCCCCTGCAGGAAGAGCCATAGACGGTGCAGTTGCGGAGGGGGTGGCAGCCATGGAGGTCTTCCTGGAGGCGGCAGCCTGGACAGCTTGGCTTGGGGAGTGGGCCGATGGGGAGTGGGCCAGGTGGCAGGCACAGAGATGAGAGCGGACAGAGGGACCATGAGGTGTGGGGACCAGGCCAGGACGTGCCTCCATGAATTCTTCAACCAGTATGTGCCAAGTACCCCATTCAGTGCACCAGGTGGCATCATCTCAGGGAACAGTGCTTTGCACGAGGCTGACAGGGCCTGCCCCAGGACCTCCCATTCCACAGGGGCACAAACATGGCTCCCAGGATCCTGGAATCTCTGCACCTTGCAGGGAAAGTGTCCCAGGGCTCCTGCTTGGGAAGGTATGGAAGGCTTTGGAGGGAGCTGTTAGCAGCATCCAGAAGGAAGTGGGAGGCCATTTTAGAAAGGTCAGTTGGGGTCAGGCCACTGGAGGAGAGGTTGACAGGGTGCAAGCCTGGAGGCCAGGAAACTAAAGAGGAGGTGACCACCAGGGTCCAGATCGGAGGTAAGGCCTGAGCCAGGACAGGGGCTGCAGAACCGGAGTCGGGTGGGGTGGGGGTGGGGGGCTGGGGCAGGATGGGCAGCCAGCTTGGGGGCCACCACCACACCCAAGGTTTCCCCATCACCTCTGAGACCAGGTCAGGAGAGGTCAGGACTGGGGCCGAAGGGAGGGATGGCTGCAGCCAGGGCGGTGGGGCCCCGGGAGCTGCTCCCAGCCCGGCCCCATCTGCTGAGTGGCGAGTGGCGGCGAGTGCTGCTCACCACTCTGGCCCTGCGGCCCCTGTCCCCTGCGCAGTCGGACCTCTTCCAGGATGACCTGTACCCCGACACGGCCGGGCCTGAGGCGGCCCTGGAGGCAGAGGAGTGGGTGAGCGGCCAGGAAGCCGAGCCCCTCCTCATCTCCCTGCGGGAGGCCTATGTGCCCAGCAAGCAGCGGGACCTGAAGGTCAGCCGGCGCAACGTGCTCTCTGACAGCCGGCCTGCCGTGGTGCCTGGCCTTGCCAGCCTGGGGGCCGCCACGGCCACTGCCCCCGCTGCCCCTGCCCCCCACAGCAGCAGACTTGCCGGAGCTGGGGTACGTGCCCCCCAGGCTGGGGCCACGTGCAGGGTGGGCCTGGGCCCCTTGCTGCCCCCTCTGTGGCCCCTGATCCCCTCTCCTGATGCCCCCGCAGGAGGCCGGGAAGCTGGAGGAGGTGACGCAGGAGCTGCGGGCGCTGAAGGTGCTGATCCAGGAGCAGGGGCTGCGCATCAGCCGCCTGGAGGAGCAGCTCGGGCGCCTGCAGAACGGGGACGCGTAGGGCCAGTGCCCCGGTGGCTGCCACCACACGCCACCCCCCCACCCCAGTCACACATCAGGCCCGCTGGCTGCCGAGGACCTGGGATGGGCTTGGGCCAGTCCCCGCCCACCCTGTCCAGGGGCCCCAGTTCCAGCCAACGTCTGGCTGTCGTTACTGTGGAGGAATTCTGTACCAAGGCGAGCTAGCTTGTCCTCGGCGGGACCACCTTGCCCACCCCTGCACAGCCCCTGCCCCCTCCCCGGAGGAAGCGGAGTGAGGGCTTCTATATTTTCATTCCAAATAAAATTCTCTTTTTAAGAACCAGGCCTGACCATCTGCTGCAAGGGTGGGGCTGGGAAAGGAAGTCCGGAGAGATGGGGACAGATGAAGCCTGCAGGCGTCCCAGGCGGGAGGAAGGTCTGGGGGCATGCACATCCCCTTGGTGTCACTCACCTCAGTTCTGCCAGGCGGGGAAACTGAGGCAGAAGACCCATGGCCTCCTGGCTGGGCACCCGGTTTCTCCCTCTGCTCACAGACCTGATCACCCCAGCCTCGTGCCCCAAGAGGCCTGGGAGGATTGTGGGGTAGGTTGGGGTGGTCTCAGAGGCCCAGGGCCCCCCCCCTCCAGGGTCCTGAGACGGTGTGGGAGGGGCGGGGTGGCAGGGGCAGGAAGCGGAAGCGTGGGGTCACCCCAGCCGCCACCAAGAGCGCGAGAGCTCAGAGTGCGCTCAACCCTGCCAGAGCCGGAGGTGGGCGCCCCGCGTGGAGGCCAGCAGACCGATGGTGAGCAGCGGAGCCCCGGGTTATCAGGGTGGGGTGACAAGAGGTTGGGGCTGGAATACCAGGGCCCCAGGAGCCAGGGAAGCACCCACCCCCACCTGCCAGGGGCCGGGGGCCAAAGCCAGTCCAGGGCAGAGGTGACCCAGGACAGTGGGCAGAAGCCAGGCCTTCCACTCACCTCACCTCACCTCACAGCTGTGCCTCCTTGGGGCTCAGGCCCTCAACTCCCCACTTCAGACAGGGACCCCTACAAGACCCTCTCCCCTGCCCCTTCTTAGGAGCTGGGTCTTGGCCACAGCCCCCACTTGCCTCCCTAGCGCCTGGGCAGTGGGGCCTGGGGTTGGGGGGGGGGTTTGCACCAAGCACCCCTCCCCCCAGAACCTCCCCTCACCTTGTTCCAACCGCAGGCTTCCTCTGGCAGCTGCACCCGCCCCCCACCAGCCCCCAGCCCTGCACACCCGCGATCCCCGGGGACGGGGCGCTGAACGGAAGCTCTGCAGCTGGGGCAGCCCCCTGCCTGGGAGGGAAGGAAGTGGGGGGCTCAGGGACCCGCCCTCCCCCAGACTGGGACCCGCAGAGTGGAGAATGAACGGTTCTCCCTCCCTGGGTTGGTCCAGCGCCCCCTCCATCCAGGGCTCAGGCGAACCCTTCACCTTTGGCACCAGCCTGGCAGCCGCCTCTCCCATCCCCCAGGCCACTGGCCTTGACCCAGTCAGCGGGTATTCATTGAGCACCTACTATGCGCCAGGTATTGCTTTAGGTGCTTGGGATACTTGGTAAACAAAACAGAGCCAAAAAACCTGCCTCAGCGGCAGTGTACATCCTGGTGGGGAGATAAGACCCAAAAAACCTATCACCCTGCAGTTTACATCCTGGATGGAGGAGGTAAAACAAGAAACAAACCTAAGAAGTAGGCGACTTACAAGTCACTGCATGAGCAAGGGGTGCCGGGGGAGGGGAGCGGCTGCAGGGGCTGCGGGAATCCACAGGGCAAGGACACAGGAAAGGCCCCGCCGAGATGCTGCAGCCCCGACTTGAAGGGCAGCAGGCAGGCAAGGTGGCTGTGAGGGACGGAGCCTGCCAGGCAGAGGGGACAGCAGGGCAAAGGCCCCGGGCAGGAGTGGGTTCGGGACACACTCCGAGCTTGCACAGGCTTTTCTGCCTGCCTGTCCCCGTGTCACGTGGAGAGGAGGAGGGCGGCCTGGCCCCCGGCCCCGGGTGACCCCCGGATAACAGCCTGCCCCTCTCCCCACAGGCTCTACCCTGCACCCTGGGGCTCGGGCTGCTGCTGGCCCTGCCGGGGGCCCTGGGCTCGGGCAGCATGGAGGCCGGCGGGGGCTCTGGCTCCTCTGTCGTCGTCCTGCTGTCACTGTTCCTCCTGCTGCTGGTCATCGGCCTGGCCCTGGCCTGGTACCGCCTCATCCGTGACTCCGGGGGCCACTACCACCCGGTGCGCCTGGGGGCCGCGCTGTGGGGCCGCACGTGCCGCCTGCTGCGGGCCAGCCCCCCGGGCCGCTGGCTTCGGGAGCGGGCTAAGCTGGGGTTCGAGGACAACGACCCAGAGCGGCAGGAGGAGGACATGGAAGACGACATTGACGACATCGTGGCTGGTGGCCTGGAGGAGGCTGAACCCCGGGAGGGGCAGTGGCGCAGAGAGAGGCCCAGCCCAGAGCACGCTGGGGAGGCCCATGATGGCGACGGCGGCCTGGGCCTCAGCATCCAGGGGCCGGCGGGCGCAGGGGGCAGTGCCGAGGCCCTGCTCAGTGACCTGCACGCCTTTGCGGGCAGTGTGGCCTGGGACGACAGTGCCAGGGCCACGGGGGGCCAGGGCCTCCATGTCACCGCGCTGTAGGCCCAGCCTCGGCACCCCTCCCCTGCACGGCCACATGCTCCCTGGGCCTCTGCTTCCCAAGCTGCCACTGCTGGACGCGGCCTGCCCTGGACCCACTGGCACCAAATGCCTGGCCGGAGAGCCTCAGATTGTAACTGCCCCGACCAGGTCCTGTCCCCAAGGCTGTACCCCCACCCCTGCCCCCACAGGAAACCAACCCCCCGCAGGGCGCAAGACAGTTTGAAATAAAACCTCCAGCCCTGCAGTCCTGTCTGGTGGCAACCCTCCCCCACCCAAGCAGGGGCCCCCGTAGCATGGCCCCTGCCCCCTCCTGCCCCCAGAAGTCCAAAGGCAAAGCCAGGTTTGTGCCATGATTGAGTTCTTTAATTCTCCGAGGGCACAGCTCCAGCTGCAGCCCTCAATGCTCATGATTCAGGGGCCACAGCCACCACAAACACACACACACTCCCCCTCCCTCTTAAGCCCCAGGCACACCCCAGGTCTCCGGAATCGGCCCGGGGTCCCGCGGCCCCCACAGCCTGCCAGGAAGGGCCTCGGCAGCTGTCCTGAGCCCCACCCTCCCGCTAGCGCCCGGGACGCCCTCGGCTCCTCTTCGACTTCTTGGCCCCGGAAGGGGGGCGGATGGGGAGGGGGGCGCTGGTCGAGGGGGGCGGCGGTGGTGGCAGGAGTAGAGGTAAAGGCGGCTCCCCAGGCTCCAGAGGGCCGGGGCTGGGCCGGAACCCCTCAAAGGGGGAGAACTTCAGGGGGCTGCGGGGGAAAGCGAGGCAGTCAGAGCCTCCAAGGCACCCCAAAGAGAGGGCAGACTCATCCCCTCCGGCCTGTGCAGAGGACCCCCGACAGGATGAGGAAACTGAGACCAGTGCTAAGAGCCTCGGCCCCAGGGGTGACAGTGGAACGAAAACCAGACCAGCCTCCTCCCGTTAGGGCCCCATCCCAGCTCCATGCTCCCCCCTGCCCTGTGGCACCTGATGGGGGTCCGCGGGCTGCTGTTGAGGCGCCTTGGGGAGCGCAGCTTGGGCTGGAAGGAGAAGCCCTCCTTGATGCTGTCCAGGACAGAGGGCGCCACATACGTGAAGCCCTGGGGGACAGAGGTCGGGCCACACTCAGTGCCCACCACGCCTTGGCCACATCCCTGCCCTTGATCCCGGCCCTCACCAGGAAAGCCTGGTTGGCGCTCTCACTCAGGGCCGTGTCGTCTGGACTGTCCACTGGCGTCTGCCGCGTGAAGCGCACGTCAAACTGGCTCACGTCCTCTTCTGACTGCTGCGGGCAGACACAGGGGTTCGGGTCAGGGGGCATCGAGGTGTGGGTCCTCAGCCGGCCACCGGGCCAAGGGGACTCCCACTCACCAGACAGGGCCTGAATGGGGGATCCACACGGCGGGCCAGGAGGTCATCCCAACTGACGTGCCGGAAGAAGGGGTGCCTCTGCGGGGAGGGCACCCCCAAACATGCCAACAGGTCACCCTCCCTGGCTCTGTTAGAGCCCCGCCCCCTGCCCCCATCACCCTTTGGGGTTGGGCCCTGCCCCCTGGTGGTGACCCCAGACTCACCTGCACATCAGCAGCATCCCCTGGGCCACCCCCCATCCGTTGGCTGGGATTCCGTTTCAGAAACTGGGGGGCAAAGGGCAGAGGATGAGGGCTTGGGGAGAGCTCCCGCTGGTGTGTTCCCCTTGTCCCCAGGCATCGGCTGTGTGGAGGGGGTGAGGTGCGATGGTTTCGGTCCTTGGCCCCTTCCCCACGAAGCCTTCTCAAAGGCTCTGGGTCAGCTTGCACCACCCCGGAGCACTGCACGGGGACTCCGACTGCAAACCTGGAAGGAGCCCTCCTGGGCAGCCCACCCATTTCATCTCCGCTGCCTGCCCTCTGGGGTGCCCTCAGAAGATTGAGCTGCCAGGATGGCATGGGGCTGGGCAGCTGGTCTGTGGCAGAGCCAAGGCCTGAGCTCAGCCTCTCAGATGCAAAGCCAGCACTCCTTCCAGCCCCAGAGGCAAATGCTGCACAGGCCGGGGCAGCTCAGGTACACCCCAAAACCCCACCCCTACCCCCCACCTCCCAGGCACTCAGGATCCCAGGCAGAAACCAGGCCCCACCTTTTTGATGAGGTCCCGGGCATCTGGGGTGAGGTAGGGGGGCAGCACCAGCTTCCCCTTGATGATCTTGTCCATGGTTTTCTTCCGGTTCTCGGCGGTGAAGGGTGGCTGGAGAAGGCAGAAGGGGAGAGGGGCCTTGTGGGCGCCCCCCAGGCCCTGGCCCTGCCCCGGCAGGGGGTCCTCCTCCCGGCCCGCACCCTCCCTCTCGAGGGGGCTGGACTTGCCGATCCAGTGAGCATGTCGTACATCAGGGTCCCCAGGCTCCACCAGTCCACAGCCCGGTTGTGGCCACTGCGCGCCAGGATTTCAGGGGCCCTGGGGGCCCAGGGGACGTCAGTCAGGCCAGGGCCATTGCTGGCTGCCCTCCCATCCCCCAAGCCTGGCCGGCTGCCACTGACATGTACTCGATGGTGCCGCAGAAGGTGTGGGTGACGGCACCCTCGTGAATCGACTCCTTACAGAGGCCAAAGTCTGTGAGTTTGATGTGACCTGCAGGAGAGGGTTGGGGTGTGTGGGGGTGGGAGGGTGTCAGGGCCCCAAGGGGCTCCCCAGCCTCCCTGCAGCTCTGGGCCCCAGCGTGTACACACGCACCCTGGCTGCCGAGCATGATGTTCTCAGGTTTGAGGTCTCGATAGATGATGCCCTGGGAGTGGAGGTGTCCGAGGGCCAGCGTGATCTCTGCCAGATAGAAACTGCGGAGACAGGACAGGGTGAAGAAGGCCAGGGTCCCCGGAGCCCCTCGAGAGTGAGAGAGGCAGGAAGTCACACCCACCAGGCCGTGTCCTCCAGGAAGATGCCTTCTCGTTCCAGATGTGTAAAGAGCTCACCGCCTGTGACACAAACAAGTCAGCAGCTGCGTGGAGGACCAAGATCCTCTTCTCTCTCTGTGTGATGGTTTCTTCTTGGGGAGAGTGGGGTGCAGAACTCCTGCCCTACCTGCCTCACAGGGCTGCCGTGGGGATTCAATTCAATTCAGCAAACATCTACCGACGCTACTTGGTGCCTGGCCCTGGGCTGGGTGACACTGGGGACACAGAGGTGAAGAGACCCAGCTGCTGCCCACCTGGTGTCAGGGGACAGGCACGCACACTGCTGCTCTAACATGCCCAGACTGAGGCCAGGGTTCTGAGAGCTTCACCCCAAGATCTCTGGGAGAAGACGAGGGATGACAACTTGAATCCCAACAGAGGAGAACAGAGAAAGTCTCCCGGACGCGGCAGGACTTAAAGGGGGTGCTGAGATGGGAGGGGGCAAGCACAGCGGGGAGGCAGGCACTCGCAGGGCACATCTGGTACAGATGGGATAGGCAGGAAAGCAGGCCTGGACCGCTCCGTGGAGAGCAGGGGGTGGCAGGCCAGGGAGGCCAGGCTTTATCCGGGCAGTTACAGAGAGCCATGGAATTCCAAGCAGGAGTGCTGGGAACAATCCCGTGCTCTAGGAAGACAATCCTGGCAGTTAGTGGAAGAGACACGAGAAAGGGGGTGAGCTGGAGACATCGAGAAGCCCCGATAAAAGACGACTGCAGCCACCCACCCACCCTGGCCCCAGGAGAGTGGAGAGGATGGAAGACACTGCAGACGATGAAGCAGCCAGATTTGGAACGAGGCCGGACACTGGGCACAAAGGGGAGAGGAAGAGGATGTGAAAGTCTTGTAGAACAGGACACCACAACCCTGTGGACTTTGTATAAACTTCCACTGTTCTGAGGCCATCCACCCCCCAGTGGAGGTGAGGGACACAATAGGTGCTGGACAGACGTTTGCTGAATGAATGAATGAATGAATAGAGGGGTGGGTGGGTGGGAGTGTGGGGTCCCCTAGCCACTCTATTCAAACACACCTCCTCAGGATGTCCCTGTCCCTGCCCCAGCTGGGCCCGCACTCATACCACTGAGGCACTCGAGAATGAGGTAGAGCTTGCCGCCAGTCTGGAAGGCATAAGCCAATTCCACAATGAAGGGGTGCTTCACTGACTCCAGAATGTTCCGCTCGGCCCGCGTGTGTGCTGTATCCTTGGCATTGCGCACAATTTTGGCCTGGAGAGACAGGTCGGTCACAAGGGGGGGCACCTAGGACCTCCTTCAGGCCCCCCAGCCCTCACCTTTCTGCCCTCCTCTGTCACCCTATTTTATTTCTCCATAATTCTGCTGCTCTCAGAACAGGGTGAGGTTTGTCTCCATCACTGCCTTTCTCTGCCTCGGCATTGCTGGCACTTTCAGCCAGGTCTTTCTCTGGATGGGGGGCTGGCCTGTGAGTTGTAGGATGTCTAGCAGCTTCCTTGACGTCTACCCACCAGATACCAGCAGCCGCCCTCAGTTATGACAATCAGAAATGTTCCAGGCATGGCCAAATGTCCCCTGGAGGAGTCAAACTTGCCCCTGGTTGAGAACTACCACACAGCAATACACATCGCAGAGGACGATAAACCAGTAAACACCACAGCCACAAAGACAGGGACCGTCTCCGCCATCATTTCGCCGCTGTCTCCCAAAGCCCGGCGCAGTGCACTGGGAATGGCGGGCGCTCACGAGTACTCGTTAGTTGACTAACAACTCACCTTCTTCAGGACTTTCATGGCATATATTTTGCCCAAGTTGGTGCCTTGCACCTTCCGCACCTGGAACACCTGTAGAGCAGGGGAGACAGGATCAGCTTCTCTCTCCACAGCTTATCTTCAAGAAGCTCCACCCTGAAGCTCTGGCATCTGAAGCAAGAGGCCCAGGCCCACCCAAGGGCGGGGCAGTAAAGATTACAAGACAGATTCTGAGAGGATTTTCCTTCCCTCTTTTATGTTTCTGAATTCTGTCAGTGGCTCTGCTGATTCACAGGTCTAGTTTCATCTGAGAACTCTTTGCTGAGTCAAGACAGCCCCTGAGGCCAGCAGGGAAGAGGGGGGTGCCAGTACCTTGCCATAGCCCCCCTTGCCCAGCACGCGCAGCAGCTCAAAACAGTGGGGCCCGATGCGCTCAGGGCCGGGGTTCACGCTGGTCTCCGTCAGCTCCACCTCTTCATAGTGTCCCACGGGTCTGTGGACGCAAGAAGTTAAGGCGGACTGGGCTCCAGCACCCCCCAGGTCTCCATGCCCCTCCCCCAACACAACCCTCACTCACTCCAGGCCAGCAGCCCGCAACTCGGCAATGGGGCACACGTCCTGCGGGAAACCGAGGTGGGGCGGAGGATAAGAGCTAGGAAAGGGCCGGAATGCCGCCCTCGCCCCAAGCTGGTCTGCTCCGCCCGGAAGAGGAGGGGGTCGCGGATGGGAGCTGGAAGAGCTTGGGACAGGGACTCGGGAGGAGGGCCCGGGACAGAAAAGAGTCTCAGGAAAAAGTGTTGCCGAGAGGCGCGAGCCTGGAAGAGAGGTCGGAGTGAGGGTGGGGTCACAGGGGCCAGGGCCGGAGGAGGATCGGGGTCTGCAGCGGTCTCTCTGGGTGAGAGGAGCCGTCGTTCCGTCCACGCATGGGGGACACGATCGGCTCCGGGATCGAGCCGCGTCCGGGCGGGGAACTCACAGCCGGGCTGAGCTCTGGTTCGCCCTCGCCGTCGCTGCCTTCCTCGGTCTCCAGGTCCAGGTCGAACACGGCCGCCATAGCGGCGCCGGCCCCGCGGGCCCCGCGGCCCGTACCTGGCCGCGCACTGATTGACAGGCTGGGCCCCAGCCGGTACGTCATCACTCCGGGACGACGGCCGCGCGCGCCGATGACGCATGGGCGATGTCTCCCTCCCCCGAGCGCGATCGGCCCGGCGGAGAGAAAATATGGCGTCCGTTGCAAGGTCTCTCGGGAGTTGTAGTTCCAGAATGCCGGAGCGCGCATACTCCAGCCTGCCGAACCCCTTTCAGCCGGATCCTCGGTCTTTCCGGCACTGATCTCCGGGAGGGCTCTGGGGAGAGTTCGTGTCAGGATAGGGCAGGTCGGAAGAGCATGCAGGTGTGAGTGTAAATTCAATCCCCAGCCTTCTTCGAGCCTGCGCGGCCAGGCTGCCTGGGCGGCGAGAAGCCTGTGGCATTCCCACTCTGTTCGTCCCTGAAAGGGGGATGGCTGCACCGGAGTCTCTCGAACGGCCTCTGGGCTCCAGGACTCTGCGGGTCAGAGCATTTCTCCGATGTCCGCTCCATGCCCGGCTCCCAGCCGAGCTCTGTAGCCAGATTCCCGCCAGAACACGGGCTTGTACTGGTTGGAGGTCCTTCTGGTCTCAATCTGATAACATTTAGTAAATCGACCTCCTGGTACCGAATAGGCAATAAAACTTCCTTGAAAGAATGAATGAATGAATGAACACACCAAACCTGGTGTGGGATTTGGCATGGGTTCCTGTTGGATGTGGCTCTCTGGGGGAGAAGTGGGGCCAGACCTAACTTTGGGTGTGACTTCTGATTGTGCGAGGCTGGCTGGGTGTGCATTCCGGTTGGTTGGGGAAGGCTGGGCATGAACTCGGATGGGCAGAACTCAGGGGTCTCCAGGCTGTTGGAAGATTATCTGGTTGGCTGTGGTGCTTAGGGTAAAATTTTGGGGAAGAAGACTCTCATGTTAGGGTCCTGATGCAGGTGTAGGGCAAAGTCCAGGCCAGAGGTCAACCCAGATGCTTAGCAAGTGGGGTAGTTTGCCCCGGGTTCCAGATGTTACAGGTGCCCCCGCCCATCTCTGCCCAACCCCCACCCCCATCCCTACCCCCACCATGCTGAGCCTGGGAGGTGATGTCCCAGAGAAGAGAATCTGCCCCAGACTCCAGACACTTGTCTAGTCCATTGTCTTTATTTGGGGAGGGAAGCTTGTGGAGCCGTCCACAGCTCCTGTGCCGCACAGAGGCCGGAGATCTTAAAGCAGCCTCCCCTGGCTTCGGAAGGGAATGTACTCTCCCCTGCCAGCTGCTGCTTCTCTAATGCCAGTTAGGTGTGCCAGAGGCCAAAGCTTGGAAGCTCAGCAGGAAGGTGTCTGGAAGAGGAGTGTGCACATGTCTCATGTTTCCTCATCTGTCAGGGGGAACAGTAGTTGCTGCCCGGAGGTGTGATGGGAGAGGCCTTCTCCTGCCCCTGGCCCACCTGCTTTGATTACTCAGGGCAAATAAGGCAGGGAGAATCTGTTAAATGACAGGCAGGGATAAGAGGACAGGGAAGGTTTAGTTTCAGTTTTCTTGGGATTTGTCCAAGGCCAGGGGCCCAGCCAGGTTCTCTCCTCCCATAGTGGCAGAAAGAGAGACAGACCTGGAGGGGTGTGGGGAGGAGCAATGGGGGTGGGGAGGGGGCAGGGATGGGCAGCTCTTGCTGCTTCTGCAAGGTGGGGGTCCTGGGGCAGCTGTGGGCTGGATTGGGGCCTTTGGGAGGGCAACAGGACCCAGCGGGCCCCCAGATACTTTCATCTGTGGCCCTTGGGCCCTGGAGGCTTTGGCATTGAAAAGGCCCTGCCGCTCTGGAGCAGACCTGAGGCCTTGGGGTGGGCCAAGCCAGGGTGGGGCAGGTGACGGGGAGAGAGGCAGGGAGAGCACTGGGGAGCAGGGGGCACCAGAGCCCTCCTCCCCCAGCTCCCTGCCCCCTGGCCCCCGGCCCCAGTGTTATTTGAAGTGAGACAGGAAGTGGGCGACGGGGTAGTGGGGCCCATCGATGCCCAGGCCCTGGCAGAGGCCCAGCAGGCGCAGGCAGGCCTCGGCAGGGCTGGACCCCGCACAGGCCACGCTGCAGTAGGGCTCCTCATACTCGCCGGGCACCAGGGCCTCCTCCAGCAGGTTGAGGCGCAGCACGCCCCGGTCGTGCAGGGCCTGCAGGGTCTCGCGGCTGGCGGTGGAACTCAGCGCCTGCAGGTGCTGGGACACCAGGCACATGACGCCCACCAGGTGGCCACGGGCACGCGGGTGGGTGGGCACGGCGGGCCGCAGGCCACAGGCCACCATGGCAGTGGCCAGCAGCAGGTCCACGCCATAGAGCTCCAGGATCCAGTCGCGCAGATAGAAGCCGCCCATGCGGGGGTTGATCTCGATGAGCCGCGGCCCCAGCCCGGTCAGCTTGAGCTCCACGTTGAAGACGCCATCAAGCAGGCCGCAGCCCAGGCAGCAGCGGAAGGCCGCCTGCACCAGCTGTGCCTCCTGCTCAGGTGCCAGCCCAGTGGGCATGCAGGCCGCTGTCTCGGTGAAGCCGGGCAACCGTGTGGGGCCATTGTCGGAGACGAAGGCGGCCAGCAGCCGGCCACCGAACACCACCAGGTCCACGTCATGCTCGGTGCCCCCCACGAACTCCATCAGCAGCATGGCGTTGCCCCAGCCCAACCCAATGCCCGGGTGGTCGGCCTCACCCTGCAGGTCGCGGGAGATCCGGGAAAAGTGCTCGTGGCACTGGGATGCGTCCTCCACCAGGCGCACGCCCACCGCGCCTGCCCCGAACTCCAGCTTCATGACGCCCGGCAGGGGCACCTGGCGGACAGCCTGCTCCACGTCAGCCTCGCTCTTCAGTGGGCAGCAGGGCACAGCGTGGAGGGAGGGCGCCGGCCAGGGTGGGCCATGGCAGCAGAGCAGGTGCAGCTGGGTGTGGCTCTTCTGCTTGGCCAGGCTCATGGCGGCCGGGGGGCTGCAGGGCAGACCCAGTTCTTGGCAGAGCAGGGCTGTGAGCACCAGACAGTCGTCCCAGTAGGAGAAGCAGCCATCCAGCTGCAGGCCACGTGCCCGCACCAGCTCCGCCAGCAGCCTTGCGTTCTCCTCATCCCGCTGGTGCTCCGTTACGTCGAAGTGGATGAAGGTCTGCACCAGCTGGGACGCGAAGTGGTTGGGGTCCGACTCCACCAGATGCAGCTGCAGAAACCACGGTGGTGAAGGGGGTTTCGGGGGCACGCCCGGGTCAGCCTGTGCTGGGGAGAGTGGGGAGAGGGCCTGGGACGTGCTCACACACAGCTAAGGGCAGTGCAGGCTGAGGGCTGGCCCTTGCTGCTGTGTTCTCTGCTGTATCTCTGCTGTCCAGCACACTGCCAGGTACATAATAGGTGCTCAATAAATATGTGCCGGTGACTACAGAGAAAGTGCCGAGGAGACAGCTAACCCAATCTGAAGGCGAGGGAAGCACCCTAGAGATGTGATGCTGGAGCTGGCAGCAGAGAATAAGAGCCAGACAAAGCCAGGAGAGTGGGTGCAGGGGCTGGGGCACTGAGGGGAGGGGCATGTGCCCACAGATATGACAAAGGAATCCTGTGGGGCCCTGAAACTCACCACCCACCAGGGGACACCAACACAATTCAGTCAGTAGCCAGGGCAGCTAAAGAGGGAAAGCAATGGCCAGCTGCCCAGGAGTGACATTCTAGGTAGAGACAACGTGCAAGGCAGGGAGCCAAGAGGTGTGGGAATGGCTGGAGGATAGGGCCCCCGAGGGAGAGACGGATTGTGGGAGAGGAGAGTGGAGACCATTTTGGTAGACAAGGGTCCACCCTGAGAAGAGCCGAGACATGTGACCTCCATTTTCTCATCTGTTCAACGGGGATAAGAAGCCTACTCGCTCCCCAACACACACACCCGGGGCCTGGCTCCAGGTTCTGCAATGCAAGGCACCCGCGGCCATCTATTGGGGATCTGGAACGTGCTCCCCAGCACCCTCCTCAGGCCCTGACAAGGCTGTCAGGAATTCAACCTCAAAGGGCGCGTCCTTCCACCCCCCCACACCCCCAATGAGGCCAGTTCCTTGGCCTGAAATTCAAGCTCTGGGGCTTGCCCTGCGCCCTGTGCCTATCGACCCAGCTCCTCTCCTTTCCACGGAGGGCTTCGTGCCCGACAGGAGGGACCTGTCACTCCAGGCGGGGACAGAGCCCGGTGGAGAGGCCGGACGAGTCGGGTGCTTCGGCTCCCGTGGGGCGGTGGGCCCCGTCGAGGCCGCCCCCCCGCGCGGCCCCGCCCCCAGGACTGCAGGCCCCGCCCCGAAGGCTGCAGGCTCCGCCCACCTTGAGCCCGTAGTCGCGCGCCGCCTCCCACACGAACTTCTTGCTGACACCGCCCGCGCCGACCAGCAGCAGCTGCTTGCCCTCCATGAGGCAGCGCGCCGAGCGCCGGAGCATGGTCTCCACCAGCGGCGCGGCCGCCGGCGCCTCCTCGGCCGCGGGCCCCGGGCGCGGCGCGGCCCACAGCCCCTCGAGCACGCCGCACGCCTCTAGGCACAGGCCGCCGTTCAGCTCCAGGGCCACGGGAGTCAGCGCGCGGCCGGCCACCGTCAGCGCGAAGTCCACGCCTGCCCGGGGCAGGGGACGCGGGCTCAGCGCGGGCCGCCGTCGGGTCTCCGGCCCCTGGCCCCGGCCGCCCCGCACTCACCGAGGAAGTCGGTGCGCGCCCCGCGCCCGCCGCGCTGCTCGGCGCTCAGGCCGGCCTCCAGGGCCAGCACGGCGGCCAGCGCGGCCTCGGCCGCCGCCTTGATGCGCCGCCGCACGTTCGCCACCTGCGCCACTTCGCCCAGGCCGCACTGGGCCAGCGCCACCTCCAGCGTCTGCGGCAGGCAGCTCTGGTGCCGCAGCGGCCGGTCCCCGCGGCCCACGCCGCACACCACCTGGGCAGGGTGCGGCTCAGGGACGCCGGCCCAGGAGGAGCCCGCCCGGGGTCCGCCCGCGCCCACCTTCCCCAGTGCAGAGATCCAGGCCCCTCAAAGGAGGAGCCCCGTCCCCACAGTGGGACTTCGGCTGCGCAAACCACCCTCCCCGTCTGGTCCCCTGGCCCCACCAGGGATCCTACGCAGACTCCCAGGCACCCTGAGGGCTCCTAGCTCCTGCAACCCTGTGGGTCTGTGCCTCTCCGGTGTTGAGTCCCCAGGAGGTTTACCAGGGCCCCTGGGTCTCCTTCCCCTGAGACAAGAGCTCCCCAGTAAGAAGGTTTGACCTGCCAGGGCCCAGGTACCCAGCCTGAGCACAGGGGCGGGAGCTTCTGAGGGGGTAGGGGTGCACCCACCCCCAGAGGCAACTAGAAGACTCCCCAAAGTGTTGTCTCCTTTCTTTGCCCAGTGACTGCCCTGGGGGACTTGTCAGGTGTGTGGGGCTGGGTTGGGGTGTGGCAGGCAGTGCCAGGACCTTGGTCAGGACACACTCACCTTGCTTAGCAGGGGCCGGTCACCCTGTGTGCGACACACCACAGCACAGATCCGCACAGCCAGCTCCGGGCCGGGCGGGGGACTACCTGGGGGAAGACAGTGAGGCTGGAGCCCGGTACAGCGGCCAGAAGGCAGAGCCGAGGTCCCATCCCTGGGTGGCCTGGGAGGCTGTTACCTGGGAAGGGCGGCCGTGCAGGTGGGCACACCACCTCCACCAGCACGCTCTCCTCCTCCTCCAGCTTCTCCAGCAGTGCCAGTACTGTGTCCACCACTGTGCCCACCTCCGCCCGTGGATGCAGGCGCCACATCTGCCGCCCCCGCCAGCGCCACCCACTGAGCTTCACAGCCACCTGTGCAGCAGGGCCGGGGAAAGTGCCACCTCACCACCACCCTGTGTCCTTGCAGGGTGGGATGCTCTCACCATAGGGGCCGATGGGTAAACTGAGGTAGGATGCCAGGGGTTTGCCACAGCGAGATGGGGCAGCGGCCAGGCTAAAAGTCTGGGCACCTGCCCAGGAGGACTTGGTAATCATCCGCTGGGGCCATGCTCCTTCATGTGCCCAGGCCTCAGGGGGCAGGGTCCCTGTTACCTGCAGGGCGTCCCCCAGGCCCTCGGAGTGCAGGAAGGACCCTACTTCGTCTGTCACCAGTGCCTCCTGGCCCTCTTTGCCACTCAGCTCCACCAGCCGCAGTCCTGGGCTGGCCTCCTCTCCCCGCAGCAGTGCCGGCGGCTTGTAGGTGAAAGCCAGGGTGGCTGGCACGGCCACACCACCCTGCTGGGCCAGCAACCGCCTCGTCAGCAGCCGGTCCTCCAGCAGTCGGGCCAGCTCGGCCGAAGCTCCCGTAGGGCAAGCCAGATCACGGGCCAGCTCGGCTGCCTCCCGACCCCAGCCAGGCCCGGGCCCCAGGCCTGCCAGGAAGTAGGTGGCACGGCGTGGTGGGACAAAGTCATCCAGGAATGTCAGGCCCCCAGGGTGGAAGCTCACGGCCTTGGAGACCAGCAGGGAGGCCTCGCCCGGATGCCCAGGTGCTGGCACCTTCGTCAGCCAAGCAGGGGACAGGCAAAGGAGCATGTTTCCTATGGGCAGATGGGGGCAGCTGGCTGGCCAGGGGAGGCCTATTGTCCCAGGCCCACCATCTCCAGCCCGGCCCCGGGGCAGTGGGGGCAGCTGCACTCAGATCACCCCCCACCCCCACCCCCACCCAGAGCCCAGCAGCTGTTCCAGGAGAAGGCAGGCGGTTGCCAGTGTCAACGGGTATTTTGGGATGCGGCCGGGCCAGGACAGGGCTGCCCTTTCTGTAGGAGGGGGTGGGGAGCTCAGGCACACACTCACCCGGGCTCTGCACCCCACCCTCCAGCAGCACAGACAGAAAGGTGCTGGGGGATCCCAGAATGCACAGGGTCACCTCCGCCCCAGGGCAGCCTCGGGGAAAGAGAACAGGGCCCAGCTTACCAGGGGTTCCCCTTGTCCTTCTGCCCATGTCCCCCCACCTCCAGCATGCCCTGCCATGCCCTTGAGGCTGGCTCCTTTCTCCCTGCAGCTGATCTGGAAGGCTCTGGAGGCCAGGGGGCAGGAGACCTGCCTGAGCTCTGCCACTGACTTTCCGGGTGACCTGGGAGACATCACCGCCCCTCTCTGGGCCTCTGCTTGCCAGTCAGTACAATGGCACCAGGTGTGATTCTCGTGTATTCGAGCTGTGAACCCTTTTGTGGCCCACCCAATGTATCAAACAGATAAAGCAGGGTGGCAGACACTTCTACGGGGGCCTCGCCTCCACATGGCACAGTTTGCAAATCCCAGGGCTGGATCTCCCAGGGGGAAGGGCCAAGGGGACTTGAGCTCTGGCTTTCTTTGCTGGTGTCAGGTACTCTTGGGGGCAGTGCCTGCCTGCCAGCCTGGGGTCCACCAATCCAAGGCCAGGGTGAAGGGACCACCCTTGGCAGGGACCCCTCTCCCCCCTGGGCTGAGGGCAGCTCCTCCCCCACAGGGGCGGCCCCTGTATGGAGCCCTCCCTCTGCACCTGTGCGGGGCACCTGGCTGCGGTCCTGGGTCTCCGGGAGGCCAGCTTGCTGCAGACAGCTCTGCAGTAGGCTGTAGTGGTAGGTGGTCCAGGCCCGGGCCTCGGCCCTCTCGGGGGAGCCCTTGAGCTCCAACCCCACGTCCTGGCGCCAGGAGCCTGGGAAGCAGCCCTGGGGCGGCAGGCCAGAGCCCCTTCCCCCGGGGCCCTGCTCTTCCTCCAGGTCCTTGGAGCCCAGGGGGCAGTCCCATTCGGGACCCAGCAGATCCAGGGAGAGCTGGGGGAGTGGGCAGAAGTGGTGGGTCTTGGGTGGGGTGGGTGAGGGGCACATCAAGTCACCCAAGGGCTTCTGCCCCTCTCACCCTCTGCCAGCCCTGGGTCATATTTGGGACAGACACTCTACAAGGGACAGGAGAGGGTGGAGTTGGGTGGAGGGAGGGATGGAAGCTTGTCACCAGCGGCGTGAAAGAGGGAATGCTTTGTAAACTGTTATGTGCCAGGTCCCTGGGGCTGAGGGGAGCAGTGTCCTGCGGGCTAGACCACGGGGTCCCCCCTACCCCAGGCCGGGCTCTGCCCTGGCTTGGTGCACAGGGGCGGAACTTTCTGTCTGTTTCATTC
The DNA here is from genome assembly GCA_004027775.1 of Bradypus variegatus. Lineage (NCBI taxonomy): Eukaryota > Metazoa > Chordata > Mammalia > Pilosa > Bradypodidae > Bradypus > Bradypus variegatus. The sequence continues at coordinate 54,126 of PVKY010000110.1, forward strand.
ATCAGGTTAGTTCCAGCACCTGAAACCCTGCCTGGCCCACAGTAGCTGCTCAATAAGTGTTTGTTGGACAAAGAATTGAAGACGTGGGGACAACTCACTCACTCTTGGGGTCCTCATTTCTCTCTAGGACTCTGTGCCCCTCTACCACCATGAGTATTCTGCTGAGACCTAAGTAAGTGGATGAATCTGTTTCGTGGTCACCCCTGGGTAAGCCTTGAGGACCTACTGTGCGCCCAGCCCTGTGTGGGGCATTGGGAGGACCTGGGCTGGTAGCCTTGATCCCAGATGGTCTGTGTCAGGGAAACGCTTTCTTGGGGTGAAATCTTACACCCCTGCCCCTCTGGGAGACGGGCCAGCCACGTTCTGGCCGACCCCCATGGGCAGCGGAGAAGCCGAGGTGAGCGCAGGTGGGAACACTTATTCCCTGCTGTCTCTGGGCCTGGAGTGAGAGGCCTGGCAGTTGAGCCTTGCTGCACAGGCAGGCTGTGCCCCCGCGGGCACGCTGCAAGGTGCAGACGACGCTTGGGCCGAGAGAACCACCCTGGGCACCGGGTGACAGTGTGTGGTGACTGTGGTGGGGAGGGTGGAGGTTGGGCCTCGGACCTGGGCTTGAATCCCGGCTCTCCAGGGCCAAGCGCGGGGCCTCCGCACCCTCACTTAGAAAGCGGGTTCCCTGAGGATCCGGACTGGGGGTTCTCTGCACACAACAGGTGCTCAGTAAACGTTTGCTGAATGAATGAATGTCCAAGTGGCCGAGGTGGAAGATGGCGAGCCCTGCACACAGCAGGTGCTTCTCCCACGGGGGGGGGGCGTCAGGGGAGGGGTGTGTGGAGCTGGTTGTGGGCTGCACACAGCAGCCCCCAGGGTTATGCCCTCAGGACCCTCCCTCTGTCCAGGGGCCTGGGCCATTTTTGGGGAGTGGGGTGGGCAGAGAGGACTCACCATCTTGCAGGAGAGTGGCTGAGAGACTGATGGCAGAGACAGAAAGACAGAGAGACAAAGGAGGGAGTCAGGGCAGCTGGTGCCCTACACGGCTGCCCAGCCCCTGAGACTTGGGCTGTGGGAAGGTACCCGGTTCCTGCCAGGTTTCCGAGGCTCCCCGCCCCCACCCCCACCCCAAGGAGGGAGGGGTTTCTGCTTCCAGCCCCCCTGTGCCCACGGAGCCCCGACAGCGATGGGGGTTCCCGGCTCGGGCTTCCAGCTCAGCCTCCAGGCAAGGGGCGCCAGGGATCCCGTGGGGGGTGCGCTGGGGTGGGCTCGAGGGTCCTGCTGGGGGGAGGGGGCGCGGGCGCGGGCGCTCAGGGTCCCCGGCCCCGCGCCCCCGGCCCCGCAGCCCCCTCCCTGGCTCGCCCCGGGAGAGCAGGAGCCGGGGTACCTGGCGGGCGGCGGCGGCTCGGCGGGGCTCGGCGCGGACGGCAGGGCGGGCACGACGGGCGCGGTGGCGGTGGCGGCGGCGGCGGCGGCTCGGGGGCCCTGCGCGGCGGCGGCGCCGCCTTATATAGAAGGGACGGGCCTGCCCCGCACCGGGCGGGGCCGCGGGCAGACAGACGGACGCACGGACGGACGCGCCGGCGGCCAGGAAGCCGACGCGCTCGCCCCCTCCAAAAGTTTCCCCACCAGTCCCCAGACCCCGGGCGCTGGGGGGCGCGGGGGGCCGGGAGGGGGCGCGGAGCCCCCCAGGGAGAGAGAGCGCAACTCGGAGGGACGGACGGGGCATCTTCAGGGACACCGACAGAGTCGAGAGGGAGGGACAGTTGCAAATGGAGAGGGTCACGGAGGCAGGGACAGGGACGCCTAAAGGGAAGGTCCCTTGAAGGAGGAGTGGGGGAGCTGAAGAGAGGAGAGGAGGGAGGCGGGCGCCGGGGAGGGGGGAGCTGGAGCCCGCGGCGCCTGGTACTAGGGCGGCCCTAAGGGGTGGGGTGGCCTGGAACAGGGGACGGGGGCACACGTCTGACCTGAGCCCTGCCCTGGGACGGGGTTCTGGGCCCCCCAGCATCCCCTGCCCCACAGCTGCCTCTCCCAGCCTTGAGCACTCTGCTCTCCTCGGCCAGCACTCCTATATCTGTGGGGTCCCCTCCACACTACCCCCAGTCACTGCCAGAGTGGGGGCTACTCAATAAAAGGCCCACGTGAGGGTAGTCCCAGCTCCCAGGAAGACCCTCTGCCCTGCACGGGGTTGAGAGGGGGAGGCTGTGGCCAGGCCCAGAGGGGTCCCAGAGGGTCTGAGCCCAGGAAGGGGGTGTCTGCGAGATCAACACGCGGGCCAGTGGCTCTCCTGTGGCTACAATCTCTTAATCTCCCCAAGACACACACACACACTCACACCCAGATGCAAACACACATAAGGCACACCCCGAGAGAGCTGGCTGACTGCCACAGACTTGCCCAAACAAACACACCCAGAGAGCCACACTCTCCCCTCAAGTGAGTCCTGCAGGCACCTCCCCTAAAAGGGGGTCCATCCCCATCTCAGGGGGCTGTGGAGAGGACTGGCCAGGCAGGGTGGGCCCCCAGCACACAGAGGCTGTTCATTACGGCTTCTCCACCTCGCACCCCAAACTCGCCCTCTCACCCTGGCTGCTCGGAGGTGGAGACACCCGGGCTATCGCCTGGAGCCTCCTGGGCTCGGGAAGGGTCCTGACGGGCTGACACCACGGGGGGTGGGAGCCAGCTTTGGGCCCTTCTGCAGCTGTATACAGAGCAGCCTTTGGGCCCCCACCCCTGTCCACCATGTCCACCCCTGGGGGGGCTCAGAGAGGGAAGTGACTTCTCCAGGTCACCCAGCCCTGCCCACATTCCCCACACAGCCCTCCCAGCCCCGGATCCACAGCCCTCCCTGCAGCAGACCAGGCTCCTGGGATGGGGTGTGTCCACCCCACAAAGACCCAGTCCCTTGCTGCATTGGGGGCCTGAGCACCAGGGTGATCCCACCAGTGGGGGGCTCACGGGGGGACATTGCTGTCATCCAAAGAATGTAAGCTTAGACCCCCAACAAGCCATGCATCCCTGGGGACCTCAGTTTCCTCATGCTCAAATGGGAATTACAGCAGACACATTAGCCCAGGCTTGGGTGGGCAGGGGCGCCTGGCAGAAGGTTAGCACTCAGTGGCAGCACCAGCGACTGTTCCTTGACCTTGTAGCAGGCCCTGGGTGGAGGGCTTCACCTGCAGTAGCTCATTAAGCCCTGTGAGGTAGCAGTTACTATCCTCTGCCTTTTATAGATGAGACAAGTGAGGCTCAGAGAGGTGGTGTCACTTGTCCCAGGTCACACAGCTGGTGAGAGGCGGAACAGGGGTCTTCCCTCTGCCCGAGCACTGGGCAGAGCCATGCGGGGGGCTGCCTCTTCACCCCCATGCCCCTGCTCTGCCCAGCGCCAGGCATGGGGCCGCCCCATGTTCACTGGGTAGACGTGGGGAGGATTATCAGGGTGGGGCAGGTGCAGCTTAAGTTCAGGGCATGCCTGTCGTCCCCACCAAGAGGGCCCTTGGGTCACCCGAGGCTGAGCTGAGCCAGGTAGGGGGCAAGCGAGGAGAAGCTGAGCTTTGGCTGCTGTCCAGCTGGAGCAAACAATCACCGTCCTGCCGAGACTGGTGGCGCTCTGGGGCAGGGTGGGAACCGCCGTGACCCCATTGTCCCTAGGAGGAAACGGAGGCTCAGTGAGGTGGGGGGGCCTCTCCCTGCAGGGACTTTGCAGGGACTCGAGTCTGGCCTCTGAGTCTGGGACGGAGGGCAGTTCAGGGCAATCCTCTGGGGTGAATGGTAGTGCAAGATGGAGACTGTGGGTACCCTCCACCCTAAGATCAAGGCAGGGGCCCATTTGCCCCCCAACCCTGTACCCCTAGACTGACCCAGGCAGACAGATGTCCCTGGGCACCATCTCAGTTTCTTTCCTCGCGGGCCGAATGCTCTTAGCCTGTTTCCAGGAAGGTTTGTGGGGAGCTGGGGCTGTTGGGGGTCATTGAGTACAGTTGTGCAGGTTGTTCACTGAACAAAGGCACTGGCCGATGGGTCTGGCCCCATGCTGCCGAGCCATGTGTCCTGGCATAGCTGCCTGTGCTGGGGGAGTGGGGAATGTCCCCTTCCCACTGGCATAGAAGCATTGTCAGGGCTAGGCCAGCCCTATGGGGAGGCCCAGGAGAGGGGGGTATGAATGTGCTCCCGCCCAACCCCTCGGCTCACTCAGGTTCCCCATGGAGCTGCTTGATAATGGGACCCACAGAAAGCTGCCCAGAAAATGCTTCTCTCCAGGCTGCTACAGGTCAGCTGTGACCCGCTGCCCTACCCGGGGAAGTGCGGGAGGGGGGCAGGCACTTAGGGGCAGACTGTGGGGGCACAACCCCCATCCTACCTGCTTCACTGCCTGCAACTCCACCACTAGACTCCCCTCTCGGGGTCAAGGCCTGGCCTCTAGAAGGCAGAGATCTGACTGGGATCTTGGCTAGTGCTCAACCTCCCTAAGCTCCCGTTTCCCCCTTTCTCTAATGAGGCTCTCAGTGCCCCCTTCAGAGAGAGGCGTGTGTGTGTGTGGGGGGGGGGGTGTTGTCTGAGAAAGGATTTTGTGAGCTACAGGTAAAAGGGCTTCTTGTTAAGCTGTGGGTACCCCAGTGGGTGGGGAGATGGGAGTTGCAGGGAGCTCCCTGCAACTCCCAGAGGCCCCAGCAGCTGCCACATACCCAGAGGGGCTGGGCCAGGCTGGGGCAGGGCTGGGGTTGGGAGCAGGGGGTAGAAGACCCCAGGTGTCAGGCTCAGGCAGGTGCCCAATGAGGGGGGATGTTCATGGCTGCCAGCAGTGAGGGTCAGGGTCAAACCCTTGGGTTTGCAGAGGCAGCAAGGCCTTGGTCGAATGCCCTTCCCCCTTGGGCCTTGTTAGCTCCAGAGCCGTTCAAGAACCCACACAATGCAGCGAGTCATGGTTTAAGTAAAGAGTTTAAGGTTTATTAGAGGAAGAAAGCAGAAGAAAGCAGGTGGGAGCCATCAGAAAAGAAAGAAAGGAAAAATGGCTTGGCCCTCTATCTGAGAGCAGCATTTTTTAAAGGAAAAACCCACATGGGGAGGGGAGGGAAGGGTGTTGGGGGAGAAGGGTGCCTGCTGAGTGCATCCTGTGCCTCGATTGGGTGGGTGTCTATCAATTTCTAGGCTGATAGGTTGTTAGGATTCTAGCCCATTAATCTTCCCAGAAAAGCAGCTGCGTTATCTATCTAGGGAGAGCAGGCCTTTTGCTTTTACCCGCCTTTTGGGGTTGGGGCGCCACTGTGTCTGAAACCGCCTTGAACAGCCTTCATTCTTTAGTTTATGGGGCACCTGGTATCTACGAGATAAGCAGCAGGGCCCCTGGATCAGACATTCCTTCTATATGTTAGACTCTTTCTTCTGGGGTCTGACATGCCTCAGTTTCCCCCAGGGCTGGATCTCTGCTGATCTGGGTTGGAACCCTCCATGATTCCCTCCTCCTGGCTGCAGACTTCTCAAGGGTGGGATGAGTCAGCCCCAGCCCCAGGGCCTGGCCTGGCCACAGGGGCACACTTGAACACGTGTAGAGCGAGTACATCCCCGCAGCCTGTGGCCCTGTCGCTAGAACATTCTGCCTTCTGGGGTTTGGTGGTGGCCGCGCCAATGTTCTAGCCCAGCCATTTAAGTGCGGGACCTCACGCTTCCTCCTTGTACTCCTGAGCTGGGGAGGGTGGCCGTGGGAGACAGGGACACGGTGACACAGAGCACCTGGGTGCAAACCCTGCAGGGACCCAGGCTGCTGCGGAACCAGCCCTGTTGTCCTGGCGATGGCTCCCGTCCCAGGCACCCCAGGCCCCCTCAGGGGCAATTAGCGAGTGTGGGAGGGGGTTTCCATGGTGGCGGTCCCGAGGGGGTGCCGCCGGGGCTTAGGGAGGGGGCAGGGGCCGGCCGGCGGGGCCTTTCTCCTTTGTCCTGGGCACACTGGGCCTTTGTTCCTGCCTGGCTCCCTCTGAGACGTGCCCTGGACCATGGGTGGGGAGGGGGTGGACTTGGGTCAGAGCCTCCCCCAGCCCCAGGGACCCCGAACCAGCCAGAGGTGGGGACGGAGGCAGAATAAGGGATTGGGGCCCCACCTGGGGAGCCAGCCCTCTCTCCATAGGCGTGAGAGCTCTGTCTGCCCCCAAGAGGCTGGGCAAGACGGCTCGGCTCGCCATGGGCTCCTACAGCTGGTAAACACCTTCCCCGGCAGCCAATGTGCAGCCACACCTGTCCCTGGGGAGGGAACCAGGGCCAGAACAGGCGATGGGCGCTGCGTGGGTTGGGGGACGTTGGGGAGGAGAGGAAGGGGCAGCATGGGATGGGGGGTGTTTGCGCCAATGCCTCTCCAAGCTTCTGCTGAGTCAGACTTTATTGCAGACCTCCCCAGGGACCCCAGCCCCCAGCCTCCCTCACCCTTCAGTGCTGACTTTGATGCTTGCAAGGCATCAGAACAGCTCTGGGGGTGGGGGGTGGGCCTAGGTGCCAGCAAGCCCCCACCCCCACCCCCAGGTGACTTTTTCTTTGTTCTTGTGCCTGATGCATCAGTCCAACGAGTGGGGGCCTGCCCCCACCCTGTGCCCCCACCCCGTGCCCTGCCCTTGATGGGAAGGGAGGTGAGGTGTAGCCAAATGCTGATGATAAAGTGCAGTTCAGTCGAATGTTGGGGGGCACTGACTCCGTGGTGCCCTCAGAAGCGGGTGTCCAGGAAGGATGAGGAGCTTCGATGGGGCCTGGGGGGCCCCTCGATAGGGGGGCCATGGGCCCGCGTCAGGAGCCCGTGGAAAGTTTTGCCTCGGGTCTGAGGCTTGCGCCGAGGTGGCCGGGGCTCCTCCGGAGGCTGCACCACGATGCGGGGCACCTCAGGGCCAGGCCTGGTGCCTCTCCGTGCCCCTGCCAGCTGCTGGGCCTCAAAGATGGCCTGGGCCCCAGGAAGGCGGGCTTGCGGCTGGGGGGCTGGCCCAGGTGCTGGGTCTGGCAGCTGCCCCATCTGGGCGCGGACCTCCCGCTGCAGGTCCCGCTCCGACAGGGCCACGCTGAACACCTGCAAGGAGTGGGTGGTGCTGGGTGGTGCTGACTATGCCCGGGCTGCAGGGCGTGCGGCAGGAAACCATGAGGTCCCCATAGGGCGGGCCCTCCACCGTCCCTGCAAGTGGCTGAGGGGCTGACAGCCTCCCTCGCGGGGGGAGTTACAGAAAGCCCCTTGGAGGCCTGGGGTTTGCATGTTCCCTGCAGCCCTGGGGACAGGAACTGAGCTGAGGTCTCACTTTGGCTCCCAGCTTTAGGACTCAGGTCCCCCACTGTGCGGCAGGGGACACCCACCTGGGACATGAAGACCTCCTCCTGCAGCTGGCTGGGGGGGATGGTCCGAAGGGCGCCGAGCGTCTCCAGCAGCCCTGGGCAGGCCAGGCGCTGTTCTGAAGTGCCCAGTGCCAGGCGCACCAGCGTCAGCCCCACACGGAACAGCACCTTCGCGCCTGCAGGTGGGTGGGGGTGTCCTTCAGCAGGGGCCTGGCCCTGCCCTCCTCAGCCAGCCTGACTCTCCATTGCCCACAACTCTGCACCCCAACTCGGACCAGGGGGCATTGAGAGAAGGACCATGATTTGGGTCCAGTTCTTACTAAGTATCTGTCCTCTTTGAGCCTCAGTTTCCCTGTTTCCCGCGCGCGCACGCGCGCGCACACACACACACACACACACACACGTGTGACCATGGGCCAACCCCTTGTAGAGCCTCAGAATTACTTCCTGGCAGCCTGGGATCTGTTGTGAAGAACATCTAGGGGCTCAGCAAGGCCTAAGCACAACTGTGACTTGTAACAGGGCAGTCATGACAATTGTCGGGACCGTTGTTATTAAAGGGCACCAGGGCAGTGCTCGGCCCCACCCTTCCTTGCTGCCACCCACACCCTCCCGGAGGATCAGCCCCGCTCCACGCCAGGCCCTGCCCCACCTATAGGCCACGCCCCAAACAGGCCCCGCCTCTGCCATCAGGCCCCGCCCCACCCTCGAGGACTGAGGCAGGCGGGGAGGTGACCTGTAGAAGCAGCTGGGAGCTGAGCCAGCCAGTGGTCCTCTCCCTGCGGGGAAGCCCTGGAGCCGGCTGGGCACACAGCAGGTACTCAATAAATGCACCTTATGGCTCTCCACCGATTTGAGGTGCCGCCGCCCCACAACCCATGAAGAACGCGATGAGGTTTATGCGCGGGTGGGTTACTGATGGGAGGTGCCAGGACAGGGCCCCAAGGACCCCGAGAGCCCAGCCCAGCTCTGTCCCGGCTTCCAGGGCTCTGCCACCACGAATGTGCGTCCTCCACGGAGCAGCTGCCACCTGTCCTCCCTGACACTGCCTGTCATGTCCCCTTGTTTTATCTTCTGGGTGGCACTCATGGCGACCTATCGATGTCGTGTTAACATGGCTATGCTGCCTCCCATCCCCACCCCTTAGCACATGGGTCTCACTCCCGCAGAGCCTGGCGCCCACGAGTGCTCGGAGATGACTGTGGGGAAATGCCGCTGTGGGCTGCGTATCCCCAGCCATGCCCCAGGCCCTGAGCCTCTGCAGCGCTCTCTGCTCCAGCCCTGCCCATCTGCTGCCATGGAAGCCCCTCCCCCGCACTGCCCCCCCCATAGCTGCCCTCCCAGGATTCATTTCGTGCCCCTGTGTCCTCCTGGCCCGGACTGGGGGCTCCTTGAGGGGAGGGCCTGGGCCCGGCCCAAGCAGCAAACAAGTGGGCCTAACGCATGAGCTGTGGCTGCTGCTGTCACCGTGGCCTCATCACAGCTGGACCCCCTGAGGGCCCCGAGGGCACCGGGGTCTGCCTGGGCAAGCCGAGCGTGCTCAGGGCCACCACTAAGCTCCCCAGGACAGATGCCCCACCCCAGGCTCCGGCCCCGCCGCCCCCAGGCGCCCCTCTCACCCTCGCTGAGGAAGGCGTCCCAGACACGCAGCGCCGTGGGGAAGGGCAGGGAGCGGGCGAAGAGGCACAGGAACCACTCGGGCAGGTAGAGCAGGGGCCCGACGCCCACCTGCTGCAGGTGCTTGTGCACGCGCGGGAGCAGCCGCCGCAGCAGCGCCGCAAACACCTCAGCGTCCAGCTGCACCGCCTCCTGCGGCCGCGACCGTCAGCTGGGCCCCCTCGGGCCGCCCGGCGCCCCCATTCCCAAACCCCAGGCTCCAGCCCTCCTCCGTCAGCCCCCAGGCCGCAACCCGCCTGCCCTCAGCGCACCCTCGTCCCTACCCTCGGGGGAACCCCATCCCAGCCTCTCACCATGTGGGGCCCATAGTAGCCGGGGAGGTAAACCTCACAGATCTGCACCAGGCACCAAAAGGCCTCCTGGGGGCAGCGGGGCACAGGCTCATGAGTGCCCCCCACAGAGGGGAAGGCAGGGCAGGATCAAGGGGCACAAGGGCCTGGGCACCAGCTGGGGTGACCTGGGGCAGGTGTCTGGACTCAGGGCTTCTCCTACCCTGGCAGTGCCTGGGGGGCTCATCCCAAAGCCTCTCCCCTGGGGCCTGTTGATGGGTTTGGGGGTCCAGGAGTTACACGGCTGGGGGTGGTGAATTGGAGGGTTACAGGTTGGAGCTCACTGATCAATGGTTGGGAGGATCCCAAACTTCAAGTCCTGGGTTCCTGGGATCATTCGAGTCAGGGATCATGGTCACAGGGTTCAGAATAAGGGGTCATGAGGTCAAGGTGATAAAGTCAAGGGCCCCACCTTCCCAGAGCGAAGGTCACTGGGACTGAACGTCACTGAAGACGTCACTGAGGTGGGGTCTGAGAGTCAAGGACCCCCAGTCCCTGAGGCCAGAGTCCCTGGGGTTGGGGGGATCAGGGTCTCAGGTCCCTGGAACAGGGTCAAGGGTCACTCACCTCTGGGGGCAGGTGCATGAGCAGCACAGCGGCCACCGGGCCCTGGGCCTGGCAGTACCCCTGTTCTGGCCGGTACAGGGTGTAGGCCTTGAGAACCTGCCGGAGCCCCTGCTGCCTGTGCCAGGAGACCCTGTTAGGGGCCAGCCCCCAACCTTGGCATTCCTTGCCCACCCTCCAGTGGCCTCTGTCCACGCCTCAGCCTCCCTGGGCCTGGCTGGCTCCCCAGAGATGCAAGGATGTGAGGCTGGGGCTGAGGAATGGGGCCGGAAGACCTGGGGGCTGGGGAGCCGGGGACGCCAGGCATCACTGGGCCTCGTACCCATGACCTTGGGGTGACACAAACATCTCATGCAGGGGGAACTGGCGGTGCAGGTCCCTGCCGATGGTCTCCATCCACTGGGGGTCTCCAGGGGCCGAGGCCAGCGCCTGTTGGCAGAGAGCCAGGAAGGCTGGAGTGAGGGCTCGAAATGGCGAGGGGCTCTGGGAAGGGGAGGCAGGACCCCTGCCCACTCCCTCACCTGATAGGTGCCGGGGCTGCTCTGCTGACACACGTGGGCCCCACACAGCAGGGGCCAGCACCGGGCCCGCAGGGCTGAGGGGATACCTTTGCGGCACTGCATCTTTACCTGCGGGCGAGGCCAAGGGGCTCCCTCAGTCCTGCCTCGCCGGCCTCACCTGCTCCCCGTGGTTGGCCCCCAGGACAGAGCATCCGCGGTCAGGGAGCAAAGGCAGTGCCTGCTGGGACTAACGAGGGGTAGCTTTTGCAGGAGGCTGGCTCAAGGCCGAGGGGAATGGGCTGCCTCGCCCCTCACCTTCTTGTATCGCCGTGACATGGTTTTCTCCCAGTGCGATGTCATCTCCACCCACTTCATCTCCCGCTGGCGGATAAGGTCTGCAGGGGGCTGACCTGGGCTGGGGGCACAGGCACGGGTTTCCAGGCGTCGGGCAGCTGTTACCTAGGACTGCCACCTGCCACCCCCCACGCTCCCCATGTGAGCCCAGTTCCCGCTCCTGCCGATGACCTGTGACTGGGAGTTGGCAATGGTTGTCATGGGGATGGGAAAGGATGTGGCCTCTGATGTGGGCGGAAGCAAGAGACACTGAGGGGTGTGCGGGTGTGCGTGGGGGGATGGGCAGGCTGGCTATCCCACCCATACCTGCCCCCCACCTCACCCAGGACAGGGACACAGATGACCCCCTAGGGAAAGCTGGTTGGTCAGCACCCTGGTCTGGCAGCCAAGGGGCCTAAGTTTGAGTCTGGTTCTGTCTCTGAGCTGCTGTGTGACTTCAGGCAAGTTCCTACCTGTCTCTGGATCCATTTTCCTGTCTGCACATTTGGGAAAAGGGGTAGGTGTTGTGCGTTCTATGGTTTGGATCTGGGATTCCTGGGCCAGAGATTAAAGGCAGAACCCTTGGAGGTTTGGGAGAACAAGAGACATACAGGACACCACCTCTGCCCCTTACACCCCACTTGCCCTTCCCACCTCGAAGGAGTGAAGGGACTGGCTCAGTGGCCAGCTCAGTTCCTACTGCCACACCCTCCCAGGACCCCTGGAGGCCTCACTCCAGAATCCAGCACCCCCCTGCCCCGCCCTCAGTCCCCACCCCCACTTACCCTAGCTCCGCTGAACTGCCCCCAATGAAGCCATAGCGGTCAGCCTGGCGATACGGGCCGGGCCCACTCAGCTCAGAGTCGGACCCCAAAGAACTGGAGTCATCCTGCAGCTCGGAAGGCTGCACCAGGTCCTGCCCCAGGGCCTGGGCCATGGTGCCCCTGACCCCAGATGCTACAGGTTCAGGCTGCGAGACACGAGGAGAGCCAGCCTAAGGGGTGGCTCCTGGGCAGCTGGGGGCCCAGGCTCCCATCAGGTCCCAGCCCCAGGCCAGAGTGTGGGATCGGGGCAGGTAGGTTTCAGGATATCTCACCAAGCCCCCGACATCCCCTCTTCTGGCAGAAAGGCCAAACCACTGCAGGGAGCCCCAGCCCCAGCCCCAGCCCCTGTCCCCGGCCAGCCGGGCTCACCTCCCAGCCGCACCTGGCCCTCCTCCTCTCACTTCCTCCTCAGCCACAGCTACAGCAACCCGCTCGGGGCCCCTCCCAAGGTGTGTGGGGTTCACCCCTTCCTCTCTTGAGACTCTTCCTGTCAGCCCCAGTGCCCTCGGGCCATGGGCTCCTCCCACCCACCCCGTGGGCTGGGCAGCTGTTAGGCATGGGTTCCTGGGGGGTCTGATGGGCCAGGGCCCACCAGAGGCAAAGGCCGGGCTCCCTCCACTTCTGAGGTTTCTGGCATGTAAGACACCCAAGCCGGGCTCCAATAAGAATTATGTTTGCTCCTCAGGAAGAAATCCTTTTAATAGGCACACGTGCAGCATGTCGTGCAACTCATAAGGTAACTGTGGGGTTCGTGATGAAGATTTTGGGGTGCACAGAAGCCGTGAGGACCAGAAGGGGCTCGGAATTCAGGGGCAGGTGTCTTTGGGGCCCGCAGAGTCTCAGAAGGAAGAGGGCCTCCACGAAAGTGAGTCCCTCATCTGGGGCCAGCCGCTTGCTATCTCTGAGCCTCAGCTGCCTTTTCTGGAAACTTCGATGATGTACTTCGCAGTGTTTTAAGAGGCAGACTGGGCTGGGGTTCCTCGCGGTTATTCACGCACTCGTATCACCCTCCGCCCAGAGCTGGGATGGGAAGGGCTCATCAGCCTCAGAAAGAGAAAAACAACTTCCCCAACACTTCCGGTCCCTGAGCCTGAGAACGCGGCAGGGCGACTCCTCAGGGGCGGGACCAGGATAGACCACGCCCCCACCAACAAGCCCCGCCCCGCTGCGCGAGGCCCCGCCCCCGGGCCGCCGCGGCCGCTGCGCCTCCGGTCCAGCGGGGGCGCTAGAGCGGGGGGGAATGGGCGGGGCGGGCCCGGGCGGCGAAGGGCGGGGAAGGGGGCGGGCCCGGGCGGGCGGAAGGGGAGCCTGGCCGGAAGGAGGCAGCGGGAGGGCGGGAGGCAGGAGCGGGCCCGGAGCTGAAGGGCCGGAGCGGCGGTCCCGCCATGTCCGACAGCGAGAAGCTAAACTTGGACTCTATCATCGGGCGCCTGCTGGAAGGTTGGCCGAGGCCGGGGAGGGCCGCGCCCGCTGCGCCCTGGCCCCCTGCCCGGCCCGGAAGTGGCGCGCGGGCGGGCCTGCCCCTCTCGGGGCCAGCGTAGACTGGGCGGGGACGGGCCGCGAGGTCCAGCCGCTTCTCCTGAGGGGTCTGGGGCCCGACCCGGCAAGCGGAGCAGCCCCCTTTCCCGGGAGCGCACGGGGTGGCTGGGCTCTCAGAGTGAGGGAGAGCCCTGAAAAGCCCAGCTCGGGAAAGGGGTTCACCTGCGCTATTAGGTTTTGGGTGGGGGACCCCAGCGCACCTTCTTCTTGAGGGCCTTGAGGATAATTGGGTCCTCTTTTGGGGAGGGCTTGAGACATAGGTCCCGGGAGGCAGAGCATCTACGGCTCTGCCTAGTCGAGGAGGGATCCCGGGAGACCCAGGCGCTCCCAGAGGTGCCCATGGGGCAGCTGCCCATATATCGCCACTCCTGCTCAAGAGGCTGGGGTCCTGACGCTCCATTCCATCCCTAGTGCAGGGCTCGCGGCCTGGAAAGAATGTGCAGCTGACAGAGAATGAGATCCGTGGTCTGTGCCTCAAGTCCCGGGAGATCTTCCTGAGCCAGCCCATTCTTCTGGAGCTGGAGGCACCCCTCAAAATCTGCGGTGAGCTCACTCCCCAGCCCCCCAGGGCTTCCTGAAAGTGGCCTTGGACCCCCAAAGTTCCTGGATTCCTCCTCCCCTGAGGTCAGGCCAAGCCCTGCTCCTGGTGCTGACTCCATTCCCTGGGTCCCAGGCGACATCCACGGTCAGTACTACGACCTGCTGCGGCTGTTTGAGTACGGCGGCTTTCCACCGGAGAGCAACTACCTCTTCCTGGGGGACTACGTGGACCGGGGCAAGCAGTCTCTGGAGACCATCTGCCTGCTGCTGGCCTATAAGATCAAGTACCCCGAGAACTTCTTCCTGCTCCGTGGGAACCATGAGTGTGCCAGCATCAACCGCATCTATGGCTTCTATGATGAATGTGAGCCGTCCGAGGGTCCCGTGGCTGCCCAGCTGCTGACGGGCTCTCCCCTCTGTTGGGCGGGACCCTCCTAGTGGTCTGGTATTAACCATGTTGGTGTCTGGCAGGTGCCTGCTAGACTGAGCTTGCAGGGCCAGGTTCAGTTCATTTCTGGCCACCCCGCCCTCCTGGCATGGGGCCTGGCACTCGGGAGGGTTTGGTGAATGGGTGCCGACTGGAGGGCTGCCCACGTTCTTAACACTGCTCCCCGAGGCCCTGCCCGGTGACACCCCCACTCCCGGGGTATCTGCCGCTTAAATACTTAGGGTCCAGATCTGGGCTGGGATCCTGTGGCCAGAAGAGAAGTGGAGATAAGCCAGACCCAGCCTTGGCCTGCTCACGGGCTCGGGGGGTGGGGTGGGGGTGCCAACCCTATGGTTCCAGACTGGACTAAGTTCCTGTGAACTGAGCTGCTTTGAATTCCATCTTGGAAGGTGGTCAGCAGTGGGGGGTGGGAGGGAGAGCCCGCCTCGCCTTCTACTCTCTTCCCCTAGTGGGGTCCCGCCAGCCTGCACAGAGCCCCTGAGAGCCCAGCTGTGGGTGGGGTGGGCGGCCTCCTCACAGGCCAGCTTCTCCCTCCTCCCGGCAGGCAAGAGACGCTACAACATTAAACTATGGAAAACCTTCACCGACTGCTTCAACTGCTTGCCCATCGCAGCTATCGTTGACGAGAAGATCTTCTGCTGCCACGGAGGTGAGGGGTTCTCTGGGGCTATGCCAAGGGAACTCCTGGGAAGCAAGGGCCCCAGCCGTATCCCCAGGGGCCCTGGAATGAAGTTCAGTTTGCTGTCTTGGGGCTTAGGTGCCTCTTCTTCAGGAAGCGCCACCGCCACACCCTCTCTGTCAGGCGCACTTTCCTGTTGTGCTTGGCATCCTGCTTTCGAGGAGCTCATCTTCTTCCCCCTGAGCACTGTGCCCCTTGTGGGCAGGGGATTCTCGGGCTGGTTTACCCCAGTGCTCAAAGCCTCCGATGCACAGAAGGCAGGATGGGGGGCTCTGGCTGCCTGGGCCCCCACGGGTCCAGGAGAGGGGACGGGTGGTGGTGGGAAGGGCGAGGCTGGCTGGTGAACGTTCCCTGGCAGAGGGGACCTTGGTTTTGAGGCTTCAGGAGTTGACCCCACCACCTCACGTCCCGCAGGCTTGTCCCCGGACCTGCAGTCCATGGAACAGATTCGGCGGATCATGCGGCCCACGGATGTGCCTGACCAGGGCCTGCTGTGCGACCTGCTGTGGTCAGACCCCGACAAGGACGTGCAGGGCTGGGGCGAGAACGACCGTGGGGTCTCCTTTACCTTCGGGGCTGAGGTGGTGGCTAAATTCCTGCACAAGCACGACTTGGACCTTATCTGCCGGGCACACCAGGTGGGCTGGCCACCCTGGGCGGGGCGTGGGGGCTACACGGGGCCGCGCCAGCTGGGCTGACCGCTCCCGTCCCTGCCAGGTGGTAGAAGATGGCTACGAGTTCTTTGCCAAGCGGCAGCTGGTGACACTTTTCTCAGCTCCCAACTACTGTGGCGAGTTTGACAACGCGGGCGCCATGATGAGTGTGGACGAGACCCTCATGTGCTCCTTCCAGGTGGGTGCAGGGAGGAAGGAGCCAAGGGCCCTGGAGCCCTGCCCTGTGAGCCTGACCAGCTCTGTCTCTTTTGCAGATCCTCAAGCCCGCCGACAAGAACAAGGGGAAATATGGGCAGTTCAGTGGCCTGAACCCGGGGGGCCGGCCCATCACCCCACCCCGCAACTCCGCCAAAACCAAGAAGTAGCCTCCCCGGGCTTGCCCCTCTCCCCCAGACGATGGATTGACTGTACAGAAGTCACGCCGCCATGAGGGGTCAGGCCGGCCTTGTGGGCCCACCCGTCATGGGGAACACAGAGCCTTGGTATTTTTTCTTTTGTTTTTTTAATCAATTAATAGCAGTGTCCGATCCCTCAGGGCTCCCTCCCGCCTGTGCCTGTGGTGGCCGCTGGCTGGAGCCTGGGGCTGAGGCTGCAGCTCAGGGCAAAGGAGGGCCAGATCATGGGTCTCCAGCCTTGCCTGGCCTCAGGGCTGGCAGCCGGATCCCGGGGCAACCCATCTGGTCTCTTGAATAAAGGTCAAAGCTGGATTCTCACCACGGCCTTGTCTCCCTCATCCCAGGCACAGGGCCTGGCAGCCCTTCTGCAGGCCGCTTGGTTGGGAAGGCTCTGGGCACTGGGCCTCGGCCAGGGCAACCCCCAGCCACACGCTCAGGCCCACAGAGGTTCTTAGAATTCCATGCCAGGGCCAGAGAGTATTGGGAAAGCAACAGTCTGTGCGGGCCACGGGGATGTGTCTGGGATTGGAGGAAGGGCAGACCATGATTGGCAGTGACCAGCAGGGCACTGTGGCTTCCTTCCTTAGGAGGGTGGGGGTGGGAGGCAGCAGGTCCCAGGGCAGCCACACACGGTGGGGGGAGTGCTCAGTGATTAGCCAGACATAGCCAGCTAAGCTCCAGCCGGGACCCCCTTGACCACCCACTGGGCCTGCAGAGGCTGGGGCCAGGGCCTCATGGAATTCCGGGCTGCTGGACCCAGACTTCAGGTTCTCAGTTCAGCCTTCGCCCTCGCTGTCTTCAGCCAGCACAGGGCTGGGGCCCTGGGGGGAGTGTACAGGGGCCAGGATGGAGCCAAAGAACAGTGAGCGGAACTGGAAGAATAGAAAGCCCGAGTGAATTCTGGAGGCTGCTTCTTTCCTCCTCCCTTCTCTCCCCTGCTGTCCCTCCACACCCCACCCCCACCCCTACCTTCTTGGGTGGGGGAGTCCCAGGCACTGTACTGGGCTTGGCTTCATCTTCCCCCTCTGAGGTGGGGCCAGGGGTGCAGCGGGGCTGGGGGCCAGGGGAAAGGGAGATGGGGAGCACTGCCCGCGAGCCCTCACTGCTCAGGGTGGTTTCCATGGCGATCATGTAAGAGTCAATGTCATCGTTGGCAAAGTCGTCGTTGGCAAAGTTGTCCAAGTGGGGTGTGCTGCAGGCAGACGGAGTGTGTGTGAGGGTGGGGAACAGAGAAGAGGGAGAGGTGGCCCACCTCGGAGGGCTGGGAGTGGGGGTGGGGCTCTAGCGATGGTTTTATTACTTCCTGATTTGTTGGGAGGAGAGAGGATGCAGGGGTGAAGTGGCAGCTTCCTGGAATCTGATCAGCGTTCAGGTAGGAGCTGAGAAGAGGCAGCCCAGGGGCCAGTGGAGCCCAGCTGGAGGCAGGGAGCAGCCACTCCTGCCAGCCAGGCCACAGGGGGCCCTAGGCCCCCCTTCCCAGGAGACAGAAGCTGGGCCGGGGGCCAGGCTGACTTCCTCTGCTTAGACCACCCTGGGCCCAGCCTCCCAGCCCACCTGCCGTTCCAGCCCCCTGCCTCCCGGCAGCTTCTCCCTCCTCAGCCTGGGAGGAGGCTCGGAGGGCAGGCCTGGGCCAGAGAAGGAAGCCAGCAGGGCCTGGGGGACACCCCCCCGGGTGGGAGGGGTCTCCGAGCACAGCTGACGGTGCAGACTGAGTGCAGAGCCGGAAGCTGCGAGCAGGAGGGGCAGGGCCTGACAGGAAATGGTGGGGGAGGTACAGAGCGGGGAGCAGCAGGCTCAGGCCAGGGGGCAGGACGGGCAGGGGGAGGAATGGGCGGCGGGCACCCTCACCTGTCAGCCTGGAGCTGGGGCACCGGCTGGCGGAGCGCAGGGGCGCCCAGGGCCTGGGAGTGCACATCTGCCTCTGAGAGTGTGGCCAGGACAAAGTGGCTGTCGAGCAGGCAGTCCTCGATGGTGAAGATGGCCGGCCTGGGCGGGCAACCAGACCCAAGGAGGGTCAGGGCCCCTGGGCCCCCAGCTGTCCAGAGCCTTTCCCTCCCCCATCCCGAGGCTGGGAGTTACCTGCCAGGGGCATCAAAGTGGATGCACAGAGACAAATTTGCTGACTCAGCAAAGCTCAAGAGCCCCTGGGAGAGGAGACGCAGGGAGGTCAGGCCCTGGGCTGGGCAGGGGGACAGGATGGCCAGTGCGGGGCAGCAGGGGCACCTACCCGGAGTTCCTTGAGGCAGAAAGTGATGGCCGCCCCTTCTTTGGCCTGCAGCTGCTGAAACTCCTCCTTGCCAATGCTGACCTCTGTCACCATGGCTTTGACCGTGCTGTCTACAGGGGCAGGAGCAGGCGGCACTGGGCCCAGCCCCTCCGCCGTCCCACCCACAGCTTCGCACCATCCCCGTGCCTCGTCCACCTGTGGCCTGGCCCCCTCACCTGCCTCCTCCTCATGGTAGCTGCGCAGGCTGACTCTGTGGCCACCGCCAACACCCAGGGTCACTTCAGCCAGGGCAAGGGGGAAGGGCAGAATAGCCTCCCCCAGGACCCTGTGAGGAGGGCACAGTGTCACCCAGCCCAGTGGCCTTACTCTCCCAGGACCCCAAGCAGGGTGGGTACGCACGCACATCTGCGTCCACGCCCACACAGCAATGTGTAAGGAGAGCCACCCAGGCAGAAGAGGACAAGAGTGGGCGTACATGGTCCCCACCCCACCTAAAGCCCCCTGGAATCTTGTGGCAGAGAAGTCCCCTGCCAGGTGGAAAGGGACAGGGGCAGACTTGGACAAAGCCCAGAGAAGGCAGCAGGGAGGAAGGCTGTTTGCACTGGACTGAACGGGGCAGCAGGGCCCGACCACGCAGGGTAGGAGACAGCTCTTGGGAGGGCGAGGAAGAGCACCAAGAGGTGGGACTCCACACCCACGCCACCCCTATACACCAGCCTTCAGAAAGCTCCTAAATCCCTGTCTGCAGGATTATATGTTGATACATGTTTACAGGTGAAATAACATCTGGCATCTGCCCCAAAATGACTGGGGACAGGAACTGGGGTTGACTGTCCTTCGGGTTCATCATTCTAGGCTCTCTATTTCTGTATTTGGAATTTTCCATGAGAAAAGGAGAACCATTCATTAAAGAGAGGAGAGAGAAAAGGAGCCCCAAAGTCTGGACTAGAGGGAGAGCCCTCTCCCCTCCTCTACTAAAGCAGGTCTGAGCAGTTGCTTCAGCTGAACTCGGGTGAGGGACTCGTAAGGCCCGAAGGAAACTTCAAGTCGCCACGTCCCGAGGCCACGAAGGGAAATGGATGGGACCTCAGGCTACTGGAACACAAGCAGTGTCTGGCATGAGGCGGGAGATCCCCCTCCTCCCTCAGCTGCTCCTTGCCAGGGACCACTGTCCCCATCATCCTGGAGCCCTGGTGCTCTGACTGCCCAGAGCAACCCCCCTCACAGTCGGCTGTCCAGGCACCTCAGAACGCCCCGTCTCCTGCCTTCACCTGGGGACACAGGGCCAGGGCTGGGCAGGTGCAGTCGGTGTCAGCAAGGGGCAGGAAGGGAGTCTGCCCTTCAGTGGGGACACCCCCAGGAGGAGGACCAGGCCAGCGAAGGGTTTTGAAACCCTGAGCCACCAAGGTTAGGGAAGGACCCTCCCCTCAGGCCAAAGAAGGGATCTGAGGGGAGTCCAGGGAATCAGACTGGGCAGGTCTGAAGGGCCCAGTCGGCCAAGCCAGACCTTTGGGGCCGAGAATACGGAGTCACAGAGACAGGAAAATGGAGCAAGGGAACACCGTCATCCCATCTCTGCTCCAGCCTCCACCTTTAAAGAATTACGTAAAGACCCACAGCAAACAGGGCTGGGTTAGCTCTGTGGGCTCCATGGCAGTCCTCTAAGGAAAATGGGGGAGGTGCCTTCTCCAACTAACTTTGAGCCCCCAAAGAAGGAAGAGTGAGCTCCAAGTCTCTCAGGCAAGCGGGGTGCTAACCTGGCTGGGGCACGGAGCACGTGGGGGCATAGAGCTGGATCGAAGACGGCCTGCAGGGACTCGCAGTCCTGGAAGGACAGGTTGTGAGTCTTCCTCACCCCTGGATGAGCAGACAGGGTCTCAGTGGGGCCCCACCAACCTCCACCCCCACACCGCAGGGAGCCCCACTCACCGTACTTGCAGTGGAGCTGGACCACCAGACGGCTGCTCCTGTCATTCAGGGAGATGCAGCATTTCTCCACCGTCTTCTCCAGCACTGCCAGCGAGCGGAAGACGGACAGGAACGACTGAGAGAGGAAACATGCCAGTCTGGCACTGTGGCTCCCATCGTCCAGTCGTCCAGCTCTCGCAGCTCACAGAGGCTGCCAGGCATGGGCCCTGCACCACCACACCAGGAAAAGGGGCCCACAATATGTGGCAGTTCTGCGCACTGCAAGCCTTTGCTCCCACTGTCCACTGTGCCTTAAAAAACCAACTCAGATGTCACCAACCAAAGCAAGAGTCTCTCCAGTTCCCTGGCAGAGTCCATCGCCCTCCCTAGAGCTCCATCACCCTCTGGGATGTCTTTACCACGTCCCCACTGCATCTTGCACCAGATGACCCCCACGTGTCTCTCACAGTCAGCATCTTCTGAGCATGCCAGAGCAGAGGTGCGGGGTCAGAGCCACAGCTAAGTGGAGGGTCTCACCTTCATCAGGACCTTACAGCGCAGGGGCTCCTGACCAGGGGCAGCTGCCTGGTACTGCTGGAAGAAGAGCGGGGCGAAGAGGAAGCAGGCATAGGCCGAGCGGGAAGAGTTCACTGTCCGGAGGGAGAGCTGGGGAGGCAAAGGGGGGAGAGGGGCATTGTCGGGGACAGCGGCAGGCCCAGCCCTCTG
Source organism: Bradypus variegatus (assembly GCA_004027775.1). Classification (NCBI taxonomy): domain Eukaryota; kingdom Metazoa; phylum Chordata; class Mammalia; order Pilosa; family Bradypodidae; genus Bradypus; species Bradypus variegatus. The sequence continues at coordinate 74,776 of PVKY010000110.1, forward strand.
CTTTGGTTTCACTCACACATTTGCTCTAACGTCCTCCATCTCCACCCTCACCTCTTGAAATCCTCCTCCTCCTTCAAGGACCACCTTAGCCCATACCCGCTCCCTGACTCTAGTCCCCCACCAAGGGCCTGTCCCCTTCACAGCCACCAGCACTCTGCCTCTTCCCTAAGTTATCTCCCAGTCTGCAGGACACTACCCCGACCCCTCCTGCCATCCCCCTGAACACACACTGGGCACTTCTCCCAATTCACATACCAGCCTGCAAAGCTGACAAGGCCCAAATGACTCTCCAGCAACGGGAGAGGAAATCGAAGCTTAGCACACACATCTGCCCACGGTCAGCCTGCCCCGTGCGGTCGGAACTGGAGCCCAGGTGACCTGCTCCCCGTCGGCCTCTTCGGACCTCCCCCCACAGCCCTGCCCCTCACCCCGTCCTCCAAGGGTTCCAGGTAGAGCTCGTCCCCGAGACGGGACAGGGAGTGGACAGCCCTGCCGAGCACTGCGGGGGAGAAGGGGGAAAAGGGGTTAGGCTGCGGCGCGCGGATCGGCCCATGTACCCCCGCCGCCCTCCCGGCCCCAGCTCACCCTTCACGTTGCCGCCGGTGACCAGACACTTCATGCTGCCCCAAGCTCCTACCCCGGGCCCAGCCTGCGGCCGCGCTGACACGCGACTCCGGCCCGCAGCGAGCGCCCCCAACGCCCGCGCCCCTGTTCCCTCCCTCCCCACCCGGTGCCCCGGTCGCCGCCGCCGGGGTCCTGGACTCCCTTCCCGCGCACCGCCCCTCCCGGTCCCGCCCCTGCCTCCTCATTGGTCCACACGCAGGCGCCGCCGTCACGTGAGAAAAACGCTCGCGGGCGCCTGCATCACGTGACGGAGTCCCTCTCCGCGCGGGTCCCTGTCACGTGACCTGGGGCGCCGCGGCGCCGCGCGTGAGTGAGGTACTTCCGCTTCAGACCCGCCCTTCCGCGGCTCGGGAGCGCGGGGCCGCTCGGCGGAAGGCGGAGAGCAGAGGACGCGTCCCGCGGCGTGAGGTTCCTGGTGCCGCGGAGCGAGCACTGGACTTAGAGTCCGGAACCGTGAGGGCGAGGCCGCCTGGGTCACTGACTTAGGACGGATTGATTTCCCGGGCGCCTGTCAGGGGAATGCAGGGGTTGAAGCAACGCTGGGAGTCGGAGCCACGCAGCAACCACCAGCGCTAACTAGAGATTAAAGCAACTCGCTGCAGGAGCCAGGGTGGGAGGTGGCTGTTCGTTCTGACTTCGAGGAGGTGGCACTTCATTGATCCCTGAAAGAAGAAAGGAAGATTCTGGGGGCGGAAAGGGGTAGGCGGGTGTACCCTGCAGAGAGAAGAGCAGGAGGAAAGGCTCCGCGGGGCGTGGGCTCCGCCTTGTGGGGAGGGAAGTGGGCCCTGAGCCTTGCAGAGGGGTGGGCTGCCGGGCTGGGGAAGCTTTCACCATGGTGGAACTGTGATCCTTTTTAAAAAGACTGCGGGACTGTGTCACAGAAGGGCTTCCTCAGCTGGGGGGGGGGTCTTCCTTTACCTTGGGCCCGATCGTGTCCGTCCCCCCAACCCCGTGCGTGAAGTGGAAAGGAGGCCAGGGACGGCCTC
>PVKY010000111.1:0-76403 GCA_004027775.1 Bradypus variegatus
TGGTGCCCGGCTAGGGTCAGGGCATGCCTGAGATGCCTGAGCCCTATGACTCTGCCATCTGACTGTGGCCATCTAGGTGCTTCCTAAAGCCTGGGTGTCTTGGCATCAAGTCAAGATGCTAAGAGCAACCCTGATGCCTGCAAATGGCATGTGAAAAAAGAGAGGAAGCTTCAAACACACAAGTTGTAATAATAATAGCAAATATTGTGGGTGGCTTATGTGCCAGGCACTGAGCTCTTTCTTCCTCATGACCATCAGGGACAGTGGGTACAGTTGCTGCCCTGTGTTTCAGATGAGAAAACTGAAGCACAGAGAGGTGAAGTTCCTTGCCAAGTTCACACAGCTGTCTTCAGTGGAGCAGGTCTTAGGTTTAAGTCTGGCTCCAGAGCCAGCCCTTGCTGACACTCGAATCCCTATATGATGGTTCTCTTGCAGCCAAGAGGGAGTTTTAGAGGTACCTGCAGAGATCAGAAAAGTGGAAAGTAAACACACCAATGAAACTCTGAGTTTTAAGGGGGCCAAGGAAGGCTGATGCTTCTGGCTAATATCTCCACTGCTTTTCCCTGGGCCAGGAGAGGTCGGAAAGATTTTCCAATTGGGGCTGAGGCCCAATGTGCAGCCTGGAGGCCTACTAAATATTCTTCCCATTGTGATTTCAGCCTTAATGTTGAGTTTATAATTATTTCGTGGTAAAGGATGTCATCACTGGAGAAAATAAATCTGACCTCTAAGTAGACATGTTTAAAAGGGTATTCAATTAGGAAAATACTCATGATACATTGTTGGTGATTTTTATTTTTAATGCAGACTACAAAGTCATATATATAACATAATCTAAATGTTTTTTTTTAATGTCTATACATTAAAAAGATCAAAAGAAATGGCAAAAAGGCTAACTCTGAGTGCTAGTATTATGGATTATTTTTATTTTCTTATGTGCTTTTCTATATTTTCCTAATTTTCTGTAATAAAGTATACTATATCCATAATCATTATTAATTTTTACAAAGATTTCAGACTGTAAGAAGCATAAGACTTCCATAACGATCTCATTTTGTTTTCCTTTTAAATTTCTTTCTTCATTTATTCATGTATTCATTCAACAAATATCTGTTGATTTGTTCTGTGCTGGGCTTTTACTCAGAATGGATCACACACAGATTCCCTGTGCAGTAGGTGGACAGACAAGCTGACGACAGACAGTCCCATACCTGAGTGGCCAGCTAGAAGTGGGCCCCAGGAGGGCAGGACCCTTTCCGGTTCACCTCTGTATCCCAGTACCTGGGACGGGGCCTGAAAGAGTCGGGTGCTCTGGAAATACTTATGGCAAATGGAAATCCGGGAGCCGCCAGTTCCAATCTCAGCCCGTGGTATCTTCCCACCTCTGAGTCCCAGTTTCCTCTTCTGACAAAGAGGACTAATACCTACCTTGTGGGGTTGATTGAAGGGCTAAGTAGTATGTGGAGAGCCCTTTATTCAATGCCTGTAAATAGTACTGGGCCCAAAGTCTGAGGTAAGACCTCCTTCCGCAAGCGTCTGGATCCTGACTGGAAAAAAGTAGGTTTCAGAATTGAGGAAGAGTGTGTAGGCTATCCAGGAGAAGGGGATATATTAAATTTTACAATGGAAGGATAAGCCCAAAACTTCAAACACAAAAGTCACCTAAAGGAAGCAGGGAACGGGGTGGAGGGGGCAGTCATACAAGCGAGACTACTCATAATGTCCCTTGTTTAGTAGATGTGACTTGGAAACCAGGTAAATATTTTGCATAATTATAAAAGAATGTTAAATGTTTCAAAAAGAAATTCCAAATATCAAAAACAAAATGGAAAACAAGCACCTAACTTACAGCAAGTTGGTGACAAAAATCACAAGGAGGGGAATTACTCCAAGGGACCAAAGCACAGTAATTTTGATTGTCCGTCTCTGAGATATTCCCTAAAAGCAAAGCAAAAATAAATAAACTGCAAAAGGAAAAAAAAAACAAAAACGGTTTTAATCATCATATTTTGGGTGGTATTGGTATTCTTATCTGAGAGTGTAGTATGTACAAAATGTGGGGTTCAGCAATTGAGCATATCTTTCATTGGTAACTGGGAAAAAAGGACATAGAGCATGGGGGAAAGGAGGTACACATGTAAGACTTATGAGGTCAATATTAACTCATAATGTATTTTAGATTTTTAAACAATCTGTCTCTTAGCTCTGTCCACTGAAAATGCATGAAGCAATGAAGAACCAATAGCAATGAGCTTTCCCTAAACCTAGACTGTGGTCTCCAAGCAGCATTTCCCATTCGAAGAGACCAGGGATCCTTGGAGAAATGGCTGATTCCATGTCTGGGGCAGAAAATGTGCAAGATGAGTCTGACGCATCTTGTCCTGTCATTCCAGAAAGAAGCAAGTATCAAAGTCTACTGGGGTCAAAAGGATGCAGGAACCAACCTGAAGAGGTTCTCTCTGGCCCAAGATGGAATAATTTGAGCTAAGAAAAATAATTACAGTGGATTGAAACACATGAAATGTATTTAAATCCCTATGTTCATAATGATACTTTAAAAATAACTCATGGTCACCTTTGGAGGATGCCAGGAAAGCACCTCACTGTTTAAAAACTGTTGAATAAAGGGAAAGAATCAAGTCTTAGTACTGTCTGTACTGTATATGTTGAAATATACCGTACTGTCCCTTGGAGTAACTAAAGACTTGAGAAGTTTCCCTTTTACAGTATTCCAGCTAATAAATGAGGAAGGAAGATAGAATTAGAATGCCATCATTTTGCAATCCCTAATGAAATAATGAATCTAGGCTGCTAACTTCTCAAAAGGAGAGATCACAAGATGTTATGGGGCTCCTGATGGACGGACACAATACCCTCTGTGAAGTATCCTGCCAAAAATCGAACCTGAATTCAATTAAGCCTCTAGTTCTAATTAGGGGAAATATAGAGGACACAGAAACATGTTAAAGGACCCCACAGGAATACAAGCAGCAAAATCCAGATTGTGGGAAACTCTACAGGACAAACAACCAGATTTCTTCAACAAATAAATGGCAAGCAGGGAGAGGCTGGGGGAGAGAGAGAGAGAAATTATAGATTAAAAGAGACTTAACAGAACTTAGAATATAGGTTACCAGGGGCTGGGTTGGGGATAAGGAATGGAGAGTTAATATTTACATTGCCCTGTTTCTATCTGGGCTGACTGCAAAGTTTTGGTAATGGATGGTAGTGATGGCAGCACAACATTGTGGATGTAATTAACAGCACTGAATTATATATGTGAATGTGGTTTAAAGAGGAAATGTTAGATCATATAGATGTTACTGGAATAAATTTTTTTAAAAAACATAGGACTGTACAACACAGTGAATCCTACTGTAAATGATGGAGTATAGTTAATAGTACAATTATAAAAATGTTCTTTCATGAATTATAACAAATGTACCACACTAATGTAAGTTGTTAAAAATAGAGTGGTACATGAGAACTTTGTATTTTATGCATGATACTTCTGTAAACCCACAACTTCTCTAAAAAAATTAATAAAAATTTTTTAAAAGAGACTTAAGAGACATGTCAAACTAATTTCAATGTATGAATTTTTTTAAAATTATGGAAATTGTGAGTTTCTTGAAAAATCATGTAAAAATATAGCATTTCCATATACTTCCCTATTGTGGATACTTTGCACTAGTGTGGTACCTTTGTTATATTTGATATAAAAATATTTAAATTATACTATTAACTATAGTCCATAGTTGACATTATGTGTTTTTTTTTCCCATATACCATCCTATTATTAACACCTTGCATTAGTGTGGAATATTTGTTATAATTCATGAAAGAACATTTTTATACTTGTACTATTAACTACAGTCCATCATTTACAATAGAGTTCACTGTGTTATACAATCCTATGTTTTATCTCTTAATTTTTATTCTAGTAATACAATGCATGGACTTTTTAATAAGGTATAAAAAACTTATACGAGACAATAAGGTAATGTAAACATTGACTAGATATGTTTGGTGATAATAATTTCTCCAGGTATGATAATGGTAGTATGGCTATACTTAATTTATAGGAGTCCTTATCTTTTAGAAATACTCACTGAAATATTTATGGATGGAATGTCACATTGCCTGGGATTTGCTTCAGAACAATTCATTGGGCTAGGGGAATTGGGGGAGGGGGGTACAGATGAAACAAGATTTGCCATGAGTTGTACATGTTCAAAATTCTCCATAATAAAAATGTTTACCAAAAATAAAAAAAGACAGTTAGCTCCTTTTCCAAAACAAGGGCAAAGGCAATTCAGAATTCCTTGTGCCTCTGATGTTTTTATGTCGTCACTTCTTTGTGCAAAATGTGGCCTAAAAGTGGTACCTTTCTCCTCAATATGTCTTTCTTTCAGGCGCCTCCTGCTGAATTGGCTCCAACCTGCCTGAGAAGGTGGAGAGACAGTGGTGAGAAGGCACCACATCTGACTCCCTTCCCCAGGTCAGCCTGCATCCTGGGAAGGACCATCAAACACCTGGACAGGTTTGGGTCCCAACTCTGCAGCCAACTTTGGGGGCACAAGGTAAGAGCCCTATAAATCCAATTTCCCCAGCCCTTCCGCTGCCTGAGTGAGCTTCTCCTGGGCATGTGCTGGGCAAAAGCAAGGTGGACAGAAGTGGAGTAATGAAATGGTAGAGTCTCGGCTCTGAGCAAAGTGGCTCAAATCTCAGCTCTACCAATTGACACTTGTGTGACTTCAGGCATGAGCCTCAGTTTCCACATCTGTACAGTAGGGACTATAAGAGTACTTTCCTCATAAGGCTGTTGTGTGGATCCAGCGTGAGAATGTGTGAAACACTACGCTCAGTGCCAAGCTGGAGCAGGACCCAACAAATGGTGGTAATTTCTGCTGTGTAATTATCATATAGCCAGAACAGAAAGTAGGGTTTTTTTCCCCAAAATTATTCCTTATATTTGACTCCTTACAAAGTGTGCTGCATTATGGAGCATGGTCCCAATTATTTCATGTGACTGACAGACTAGAATGCTGTTTGGAGAAGACACATTAGCCTGAAATGACTTCACCTGATGCTCATTTTGACTGTTAATCACAGTAACCTGACAAATGGGCTAAAACAGAGACAGTAATTTTACATAGGTTTAGAATTTCTCCCGGGGTGTGGCCTCACGCATGCAAGGGTAGGATACTGTTGCAAATAAGCCTTTTATAATGCAACATAGAAGCTGTGCATAACGTGAATGTACACCTACAAGGAGAATAAAAATAACCTAGTGTCCCAATGTTTGGTGAATGGGTATTTGCGGCTTAGGATAATAACAACAATATACTTGAATCTGTGTGTCAAACAACTTAGAGATGGGCACTCCAGAAAATGATGCTAGACATATCAACAAGTGACCTGATGATGACAAAGGACACAGGTGTTGAGCATGCAGGTGAAGAGTTTGAAATTAAATTGTTTCAGAAATGATAAGAAAAAGCAATGTTTCAATTTATTTCCTTTTTAAACAATTTGTCAGTTATTGCTATAAACATCCAAAATGACAATCAAAATTGTGATTGTAATTTCGTAGGTAAAACTCAACTCATAATACTTTAAGTAGGCATTTGACAGTTTCATCATCTTGAGTTGATAACACTCAAGTTGGACAAAAACATTTGAGGAGGGTATCTTCTCATTAGGAGAAGGCAGGGGTGCCCTCCATCCCTTTTAGCAGGCTTGGGGCACATATGGAAACATCTTCCATTGCCCTTTCCCACCCCCTGCCCTCTCGGGCAGTCCTGGTCTGTTGTGGGCCCCCACCCAGCTTAGAGTCAAGCTCAGGGCCCATGTCCCCCACGTATCCTGCTCTCATCCCCCAAAGGACACATGCCCTCTCCACAAGCCGAAAGCATTTAGTGCATAAAAGGCTTGCACTCTTATTGTACTCCTTAATGTTCTTTTATTTAAAAAGAGTGAACTACTCAAAGAAGTGGTTGTAAACAGATTGTTTTAATTGCTTCTGGACTCCAACATCTTGAAAGCACAGTTTTCATTTTGCAGGGTCCCCTCGGGGCAGTCTCCTTCCAGTTGTCACCAGGGTGAGCCAGCTCCTGGGGAATCTGACCTGCAGGCGTGTGCTCACAGGGGCAGCATGGGTCAAGGCCTTGAGGGTGGAATCCTGACAATCACCCCATTCACCGGGTGCCCGTGATGGGGTCTGGCCCTGGCCCCACCCCCTTGTCCCCTTGAACTATGTGGTCACGCCTGATGTGTTCTAACATGTGCAATAAGCAAGAGACACCTGCTAAGTGCTCTGCGACTGTAGCCACACCCCTAGGAGCTGCCTCTTTGAAGCCACCAAGAGTCTCCAAGGAGCAGCTTCTCCTTTCCTCACCCCCTCCCATCGTCTGCCCCCAGGCCTCTTGTCTCCTCCCCCAGCCCCAAGATCCTGCCGCCTCTGTTTCCCTGGACCACCCTGTCCTCCCCTAGAATCTAGGGAACCCCAAGTCTCCATTTGTATCTTCTTAGCCTGAGTTGTGAGCTGAAGATTTCTTCTTCCCCAACCCTAGTGTTCCTAGGCAGAAGGGAAAGGGGGATGTCATATGGGGGGTGGGTGAAAGAGGAGGATGGAGGAAGTGGGGTGATCATTCAGTACCCAAAATCAGACTCCTCTTACATGGTGAGAAGTCCTTTCTTGCCTCCAGTCCTCAGCATACCCCCTACCATCGCGCCAGCACAAGATGGACCGTACTATACTTCAGCACAATTGTCCCCTCCCTGTCTTAGGTTACATTACAGAACCCCTTCCATTGCCTAGAACTTTAAGGTGCTCTTCCAAACACAACTTCCTAGTCATTGCTGGGTTTCTCCCTGAGTCTGCAAGGGAATGGGGAAAGGATGGGAAAAACAGATATTCTCATCACAACATGAAGGAGAAATGCAGGCTGCTGAGCACAAATAAAAGGTAGGCCTGAGTTAGTTTGGGAGGAGAAGGAAGGCTTCTGGAAAGAGTGACATTTAAACTGAGACAGAAAGGATGAATAAGAGTATGCAAGGAAAGAGAGTGGGAGAAACTTCCAGGCAAAGGGAACAGCCTGTTCAAAGCACTGCAGCAGGACAGAGTATGGGCTGCCTGAGAAGCTGAAATCAGGCCAAAATGCTTGGCACGTCATGGAGAGTGTGAAGGGGAGGGAGTTAGAGAGGAGGCCAGGGAGGTGGACAGTGGCCAGGCCAAGTGGGGCCTTAGAGGCATGGGGATGGCTCTAGACTTGGAGGCTTTTCCTAAGTTTGGAAAAGCCCAAATTACCAAGCTCTTCCAGGGAGAATAACTCTGCAGGGCAGACTGTGTGGGCTGGAGTGTAGGTGGGAGGCAAGGACACAGAGATGGAATTTTCTGGCTTTTCTGTGCACTGGGAATAGTTGCTGGGCTGTTGGGATCTCACAGAGCTCAATGGCATGCCCAGCTCACCAGCCTTTGGAGGCTGCCAGCACCCACAGACAGCAGTGTAGGGCAGTGGCTATGGCCTGGCTCTGCCATTCAGCAGCTGTGTGACCTTGAACAAGTCATTTCCCCACCTCTGCACTTCACTTTTCTCATATGTACAGTGGGTATCAATGACAGCCATCCCAAAGGCTTATTTTGAGGATTCTATGAGATCACTGATGTCAGAAAATTCACAAAGTCACTAATAAAGGTTAGTCATTATTATTATCGTTGTTATTATTATTATTAATGTCTGTAGCCCATCTCAACTCCTGGGCACTGTTTCACCTGTTGGTTGCTAGGCTGTTTCAGTGACAGACACTGCTCTGCTCTGTGGCCTGGATGCTCTACTTTTTGGCATTAATGTGCATTTTGCATTCAGAAGAGCCCCTCCTTCCATGGTGGGTCCAGCTGAGTGGCTCAGGAGACACATTCCAGAAAGAATAACTCTGTGTAACATGAAACCCCGAATGTGGAAACACAACCTCTATGGGAAATTAGAGGATAAGGGCTGTTCCACAGACTGCCCAACCCCATTCCATACAAAGGGATACTGAAACCCAAAGGTCTAGTCACTTGGCCTCCTGCCTATGTCTCACTCCCTCCAGCCAAGCCCCTTCACCACAGCCAGAGGGATCTCCTGAAGAACAAATTTCCCCATGGCACTGCCGTGTAAACCCTTCCATGGCTCTCCACTGCCTGCAGGTTCAAGTCCACACTCATCAATGTGCCCAGCAAAGCCCTGAGGTCAAGCTCCTTCCCTCACCTTGCTCCAACCCAGCCACACTGGCTTCCACCGGGCAAATTCTTTCCTGCCTCAGGACCTTTGCAATTGAGTCAACTCCCTACCCCTTTTGCAAGCCACTGCCAATTCTTCCAGATTCAAAACCCCATAGACATTGTGGAACCTCCAAATAGTAATGGTAAGTAGTATCATCACCACTCTCCAGATGAGGAAACTGAGGCCATGAGGAACACCACTGGCTCCCAGAACTAAGCCCCGAGCCAGGTTCCAAACTCCCTGATCTCCAAGGAGGAAGTACCTGGCTTCAACTCCATCACAACAGAAGGGAGATGGCTCAGACGAGAGGGCCAAGCCAAGGGGAAGAACCAGGCCAGTGTGGCACAGAGCAAAAAGCACCGAAGACGCATTCAGTGCGCTCAAAACCCAGCTCGGCCACTTACACACTGTGGCTAAGGCAAGACATTTGACCTCTCTGTATCCCATTTTCCTCATCTGTAAAGTGGGGCTAAATACTAGAACCAACCTGGCGCGTATACTGGTATCTGGCCATGGCATGTACGAAGCGCCTGGTGTGTGGTGGGCACTCGGTGGACGGTGTGATGTGTCGCCCTCCCCTGGCGCATCTGGGGCAGCCGCCCCAGTTCAGACCAGCCCATCCCAGACTAGACTTGCATCACTCGAGGTTAGGCCGCCAGGGCCTGGGAACCACCCTGCCCTGTTTTCTGTTTTGGGTTTGTGTTTCCCAGCATTTCCTTAGGAAGAAGTCCAGCTTCCTCCCTGCTGGAAGGAGGCAGGAGGGGACTGTTCACGCCTAGGCCTATGGATGCCCGAGGAACCATATGGGGAGGTGACAAGAGCCTGGGGTTTGGAGTCAGGCCAACCCAGGTTCAAATCCAGACTCTGACCCTTATGATCCCGGGCAAGTCACTTCATTCTCTGGGGCATTGACTTCTTCACCTGGTCTCTACCTCAGAGGATGCAGATGGAGGGACTGGGATAAGAGAAGATTCGAGATGTGTTTCCTGGTATACATACCGTGATTCCTTTTGGGGAGGGATTGAAGACCAGGAGAGAAACCATAGGTTTACAGCAGGAGTTACCACTACAGATGGCTCCTGGCAAACTGAAGAGTGCCCACCTGAGATGGGTGGGGCAGGATGGGCATGGGGTAAGAACCACAAATTAGCTCCAGGTGATCCACACTCTGCAAGAATAAGGACCCAAGATATCAGGCCTCTGAGTTTTTGGAGGAAAATCCATTTTCATGCAAGATCTGATAATCAAATTATCAGATCATAAACTGTTATGATTCCATTTATATAAATTCAAAAGCAGGCAAAACTCATCTATGGTGATGGATAGCAGGATAATAGTTTCCTTGGGGGAGGAGGTGGATAATACCAGGGAAGGGGCATGACAAGGGACTTTGGTGAACCAGAAAGATTGTCTCTTAATCTGGATGTTGACTAGATGGGTACATCCACTTTGTATGTTTATGCTTTATGCACTTCTCTATAAGTATATTATACTTCAATAAAAGTGTTACTTAAAATAATTTTAAAACAAATAAGACAAGTTTGCAAGGTTGGGAGAAGATACAGCATGGACCAAACAAAACACACCTGCAGGCTACATCCTGCAGAGATGCTGAGAAGCCCAGTTGAGAGCTGGGACAGGGGTGTGGGTGCTCTCAGCCCCTGACACCCCAGACTGCTCCTCACCCTTAGGGAGTAGGGGTGTGATGGATGACATCCTGCTTTCTGAGCCACACCAGGGGAACTCTGCTCCTGCCCACCCTGGCTGCCTTGTCGGGAGAAGGCTGGGCACCCACATCTCTGCTCACTCTGCCTCTCAGCCAGATTCTGCAGAGTTCAAATTCTAGAGAAATAAGCACACCCTGCCACTTGAATGACAAAATGACACCCTCCTCAAAAAAGAAAAAAAAAAAAAACTCGTCCTTGTTCATTATTCATTTGACTTCACCAAGAATAGCCAGAGGGCAGGAATCAAGAGGCAGGCATTGCTGTTTCCAAAAAAAGCCAACCTAGAGTCCACATTTCACAAGCCTGCCTGCCTGCCAGCCCGAGCAGCCCCACGCTGCAAATCCAGAGGCTGTGACGTCGTGCCCACCATATCAGAGAGGGGTGGGCAGCCGTGCGACTGCCCCAGCCCTGCCCTTCTGCCTGGTCCTAAAATCTTGGTTTTATTTTCACTCTTTTTTTTTTTTTTAATTTTCTGAGGGCCAACAGAAAATGCATATGCCTCCTACATAAAGCGGCACTAGCCAAAACAAATGCACATCAAATGCATTTATTTGCACAGACACTCATAAAAACTTCACGAGATACCAAATAATTACAGAAAGGGGGAAACTCCAGCTCTGACCAGCCTCAGCGTTTTGAAGTGGATTTAAGATAGAGATCAAATAGGACAGGTACTCGTCCCAGCATCACGCCCAGCCCCCTTCCCCAGCCATGGACCCCTGGGGTGGAGGCCAATAAACTTTCTTGCTTTTGTGAATTTGTGTCCAATTCATATAAAATGTTTTTGTGCAATTTATCTTTAGTGTCCTAATAGGGCTTTTATGGCTCCAAATACTGTCCTTGACCTTCTCTTTTTTCTCCTGGCTCAGGTGGGGAAACTTCCCTCCAGGGATGTGCTGCTGAAATAACCCAACCCACCCATTTAGAAAGAAATCCAAACATTCTTGGTTACAGCACCTTTTTGAAAATATATAAATGACATCTTGAGAGTCCTACATGATTAGTTTCGGTGCAATAGGCTGAAGCCCTGATTCTGTCTCCTGCCAAGCACTGGACGCTGAGGAGCCAGCTCCTCCCAGCCCAGGGCGCTGGAGCCAGGATGAGAAGAGAAAGCTGAGGCTGACAGTCCTGGATGTGTGGGCGCTGCCTTGGGGTTCTCCTGTGCCTAGCCCACAGTTGCCTGGATCTGAGTTTTACCTGCCCAGAGGTGTGTGGCTTAGCTCAGTACGTGTGTTCCCTCAGGCCCTAGTTGCAAGAGAAAGAGGCAGCTGAGATTTCTCCACATCCTGAAAGGAGGGCACCCATTCCATCCAGTTATTCATCAACTATTTTAGGAAACCTACTATGTACCATGCACTCTGGTGAGCACTTACATTTCATCCTTTCAACAACCCCATGGGATAGATGCTATTATTATGTCCATTGTACAGATGAGGAAACTGAGATATGAGGGGCAGGACTTTCCCCAGGCCCCACAGCCAGATCCTGGACCAAATCTGGGTGATTCTCTGGGGCCTGCTCTTGACCAGTCCTGACTACTGCCTGACCACTGGAAGACCCCAGCCAGGGGCCACCCAGCCAAGGCACCACCCCTCTCTGAGCTCCAGCCCTGAGGGCTGACAGCAACCTTTGAATCTGAAGGATCCTCATCTACTGACCCACCTGGGAGGAATCCAATGATTGATGACCCAGACCTTGTCCTGAGAAGTCATAGATCTGTGGGCAGAGACCTCACCTGATGGTTGAGCCTGGGACTCAGCTGGAGGGAGGACAGAGGGACTTCCCTGGGTGTTCTCCCACAATATGCGTGCGCGCGCGCACACACACACACACACACACACACACCCTCACACACAAGCCCACATGCTGCCTCACCAGCACAACCCTGCCTGTAATCCTGACCCCCTGCCACCCCTTTCCCCTCAGCCTAGAAAACCCCAGATGGGAGAGTAAGATCCAGCTCCCAGCCCTGAGCTAGAGGGACCCCAACCCAGACCCCTCCCCAATCACTGCTCTCTCTGGGCCCCCACTGGGACTCAGGGCCCTGTGAGCTCTGGGACCACAGGCAACTTTCACCCACCTGTGGGAAAGGAACCCATGCTACTGAAGGATTATCTCACGTGTCCATCTCTCCTTGCAGAGAATGGGCCTGACCCTTTGGTCCTGTGGTCAAAGCCGGCTGGAGTGGGCAGAGCAGCACGCGTGGTAACGGCTGGCTCTGAAGTCGTCGGCTCTCGGCCCCTACTCGTGCCGCTTCGGGCCGTCCTTTCTCCACTGACGGAGCATGCACGGTTCTCCCAGGTTGCCCGACCCGGGACCGCGTCCTAGGGACAGCAGCCCCCAACCTGGGCCACAGCTCGCGACCGCACTGGGCTAGTCCGGCCGCCTCCCCGGGATCCGAGGATCGCTAGGGCCGAGACGCAAATCCCCGTGCTCGATGGCTCCCAGGCAGCGTGGGACGGGCCTGGGGGCTCCGAAGCCCCTGGCTCTTGGGGTGCAGTGGAATTGTCGACCGCGCAGCTACCCGTCGGCGTCTTCCAGCTCCGCGGCACCCGGCCACTCTGCTCCATCCAGCCCGGATCCGCGCCTTCTGTCAGGGTTGCGAGCCTGTGAGGGGGTCCCCGCTGGTCCTGGTCTGCCCAAAACCGGCCCAGTCGGCCCTGGGAAGACAGACAGGGTTCTACGCAGGGGAGGGAAGGTCATGGGGCTGCGCTCGTGGGGGGTGGGCAGCGCAGAGGGGGTGGGAGAGGGGTTGTGTTTGCAAATCCTTACGGAGAGGAACAGGGGTATAAGGCAAGGCTCAGTGGAGGTGGGGCGTTCGCAGGACTGGGGGAGCAAAGACTCCAGTCCCAGAGCTTCTCTACCCGTTCTTGATTCTTCCCGTGATTTCGAACTGCCGGCTCCGTCTATCCTCGCCGGGAGAAAATTCGACGCTGTTGCTGCCGCTGAGGTCAGAGCGGGAGAAGACCCCGGATCTGCCGGAGCGCGCAAGTGCGAGAGGCTGCCCCGCGTCGCGAGTCCGGGCTCGTCCGGGGGAACGGCTGGAGCGCCGAGGAACGCGCGGAGGGAGAAGACCCCGCCGTGCCGGCTCGCCGCCTCGGCCCCTGCTCCTCCGTCCAGCCAGCACTGCTTCAGAAGGAGAAGCGGTTCCGAGGCGCAGGAACCCCCACTGTGCTTGGGAGAGACCCGGGGCTTCTGAACGTCGAAGCGCGAAGGATCGGTGTGAGCAGACTCAGCTGGGAGAATGGCACACGCGGGACGGGGACCATGGGCAGGGAACAGGACCGATCGGGTGATCCCGAGGGGTGGTGTGGGCTGGGGGATGAATAGACCCTGAGCGGCGAAGAGGCCCGTGAACTAGGCAGCCCCACCCCCAGACCCGCGAAGGGGGAGCCCGGGCCCAGGACCCGCACCTCGGCAGCCCGTGTCCGTCCTGGTGGTGTGGGTTGTGACCGAGGCAGGGGCGCCAGGAGATGTGCCAAGAATATGAGCGCCCCTGGACTCTTGCACTGAAACCGGCCTCCGGGAAGCCCCCGGAATGCGACCCTATGTACAATCTGCGGCCCCGACTCGGCTCCGGACGCCAGTCCTGGGGTCAGAAAAGACTGGGAGGCCGGGCCTGAGAGGCTCCCATTTCGGCCCGGGGGTGGAGGAGAAGTGTGGAGAGCTGGTGCCCGGACACAGAAAAGGTGGGGAGCATGAGGGAGATGGAACGCTACGCTATGAGCAGAGTTGGTGGGGGTCCCGGCTGGGTCTGCAAGGCCTTTGCCAGGGAGAGGGTTCTCAAGCGAGCACTGGAGCAGAGGACGAGGGCCTGAAACACGGACCTTCTAGCCCACCGGCAGCCGCCCCGCAGCGGTGCAGGGACGCCGCGCGGCCAGCAGAGGGCAGAAGGCGCCCGGTCCGCCCGGTCGGCCCGCGCGGGCTCAGCACCTCCCCTGCTCCGCGCGTCGGAGCCCTGCCTGCCTGGCTTCTGCCGTCTGCCCGCCGCTGCCGCGCCCCGCCCCAGACGCCCCAAGACGGTAGCCCGAGCCCCAGCCCAGACCCAACTTCAGAGGCTCAGGGCCCGAGGAACCCAGGTTGCCCAAGGATGGGTGATCAAGGACTTGTGAGAGAAACTCCACACTCACTTATCCAATCCCCCCCCAACACAGACATACATCCAAAGACGCCGAGAAACACACGGAGACAAAGCCACAAAAACAGCTCTCAGACACACGAACACGCACATTCAGAAACTTGGAGATAGCAGACTCAACAAACGCTACACGGAGAAGCGCACACACACAGGAAAGAATACCAAACAGGATACAGAGCCTGAGAGACACACAAAGACGTATATACAGCCGCGTAGAGAGAGGCACAGCCACACAGGGACATACACAAAGACGTAGAAAAATCCAGAAAATACAGAGGCATGCAAAGACCAGCAAATTCACACACACACACACGCAAGGGAATCAGGCCCAAATTCACAGACACACTCAGAACTCATAAAGTCGCAGGGGCAAAGAAATGTGTGTGCACAGAGAAACTGGTGCACACGTACGCGACAGCCTCAGAGGCGGGAGCGCCGGCCCGCACAGACACACAGAGATACCCGCCAACACACACACACACACACACACACACACACACACACACACACACACACACACACACACACAGGTACTGGGGAGGGGCGGGAGCCTCTAATCCTCCACAAAGCCGGGCCCCTCCGCGGGGCCCCGCGGCACAGGGGGCCACTTCTGACCAAGCTTCCCGCAAACTCCAAATCCGATCCGCCCTCTCGCCTCCAGTGGGGTCAGGGGACCCGCCTTCCCCCCCTCCCCGGCCCTAAGTCCCCGCCCCGCTCCGCGCCGCTGCTCGGCTCCAGGAGGGGACGAGGTCCCCCGGCAGAGGCTCCAGGATCAGCCCGCGCCTGCCCCGGATCTGCAGGCCGGCTCCTGGAAAAGTGTGTCTCCATCGGGGCCCCGGCGCGGTGGACTGTAGCCCGACGCAGTCCGCAGGGCACGCGGCCTCTTGCACCCGGCGCGGGTGCCAGGCTTGGTGGGTGCCAGCCCGGCGACAGCCCGAGTCGTTCGTTGCTCCCTAGCTGCCCAGGCCCACTTTGGCCAGAATGGTGAAGGCGCTGCCCCTGTCCGGCGCGGCCCACCGACCCCTGGCCAGGTTTCTCGGCCACCAAAGGGCGCCTATCCCAGTGGCCAGTCGGGTTTCCCGAATACGGCTGACCACACGTCGCCCCGGGTTTTCGGCCCGAGATTCTGGAACCACCACTCCTAACTGCGCTCTTCACTACACACCCCGAGAGGTCCGACTCTCGCCCATTGCCCCCGCCCCAATCTCCTGCACGGGGAACACTCTTCCGGGCTCAGCCTCCGTCGCCAGAACCCGGCCTGACCCTCTTCTCCTGCCCGATGTCTCCCATTCTCGATCCCGAAGCCTCAACCCCGTCTTCGGCCCACCCCTCCACTCAATCTCTACCAGGCCTGAAAGCCTTCCCTGGGCACTTCATCCCAAGCTCGGGGCCCAACACCCCTCTCCTTGGGCCAGGGCCCCCTTTGGCGAGTCCGGGGCCAGCAGCCCTTCCCTCCTGTCCGCTCCCGTCCTTCAAACCCCGGAGACAGCCCTCTGTGCGGACCAAGCCGGCCCTGAGCAGGCGCAGCCGCCCGAGGGACGCCAGTTCAGCAACAAGCGACCTACCTTGGCCAACAGTCGGGGTCCCTGGGCGGCCCCCGGCGCCGTCCCCTGGCGAAGCCGCTGCACTCCCCGCGGTCCGAGCAGTCTGGTCTCGTTCGAGGCCACTCCTCTCAGCGCTGGATCTTTACAAAATATTAATAATAAAGAAGGCAAGAAAGAAAAAAGAAAGCCTTCATTCCCCAACTCCCAAATCAATTTTTCCAAGGGGGTGGGGCAGAGAGATTTGTTTCGAAGGGGACCCAAACTTCTGCAAACGGCCATCGGGGCGTCGAGCGTGGCCGGGATGCGGGGGTCCGTGTTCGGGGTCCCGCGCGGCGCGGGGCGCAGGCTGGGGACGCGGGAAGGGTTCCCGCGGTGGGGGGGGGAGTCGGCGACGGCACTATTTGACGTGGAGCCGCTGGCTCATCCCGGCGCAGGGATACGAGGCGTACCAATGAGTTCAAATGTCAGGAAGTTTGAGAAGGGGTGAGGCGGCTCCCGGTCGGAGTATCCCTCCGCCGCCAACCCCAGCTCTAAACCGAGCGGCTCCGCGGGCGCACCATGGCACTGGAGTAGTGCGGGGAGCGCGCCCGGAGCCCCGCGGCCCGCTGCGCCCCGCCCGGGACCCCGCTGCGCCGCCCGCGCCCCCCCAGCCCGCGGGGCCGCCCCTGCACCCCCGCCTCCTCCCCCGCCCGCCGCTGCCGCCGCCGCCTCCCCCACTGCCGCCTCCTCCTCCCCGCGGCTCCGTCTGCCGCCGCCGCCGCCGCCGCCGCCGCCGGGCTCCGGGGCTGACAAGCAGGTGACAGAGGAGCCGGCGCGCGTGGCTGCGAGTGCCCGGGAGAGAGCGGCGCGGGCTGCAGCCGCCCCGGCCCGCCCGCAAGACGCCGGGGCCGGGGGCCAGCGCGCCGCTCCACGCTCGCGGGGGATTGTCGGCGGCCCCAGCCGAGCCCCGCGGGAGCCGCGCCTCCCCGGCTCCCGGGCCGCGGCGGCGGCTCCCGGGCAGGCGTGCGGACGGGCGCACAGCCCGGACGGCGGGGTCCGCAGTGCGCCCCGCGCCCCATGGATATAGCAACAGGTCCAGAGTCGCTGGAGAGGTGCTTCCCCCGCGGACAGACCGACTGCGCCAAGATGTTGGACGGCATCAAGATGGAGGAGCACGCCCTGCGCCCCGGGCCCGCCACTCTTGGGGTGCTGCTGGGTGAGTGCGGGGCCAGATTGCTCGAGTGGTCAGCAGGGGACAGGGGCGTCGTCCCGCTGTGGACACAGGCATTCAGGCCAACAGATAAAGGAAACGGATTTGCAAGGCATGGGGACGCAAAGACAGGACTCCTGGGTGGATCACCAGAAGGGCAAAACCCACACCTGGACAGGCATCCTGAGGGGACAGAGGTGTGCAGAGACACCACCCAGGAGGAGGGAGGACGGGGGGACAGGTCCAGCCGCCACCCACCCTCTTAGCAGGCTTAGATTCTAGAGCTGCCACTCTGGGCGAGTGTGGGAGGCGGGTTGCAGGGGTGATGGAGGATCTAAGTCCTCACCTTGGCGAGCTTAGGAGAGATGTCAGGTCACCTGGGGAGAGGGGCTTCTAAGAGAAAAATGTCCCCCGGGCCTCCCAAACCAGAGATCTTGGAGAGACTAGGGACGGAAGACCAGGAATGCCACCGCGGGTTGTGTCGGCCAGCGAGTCCCCCAGCCTCACTTCTGTCTCTGTCCCAGCCGGCTACCCCGCGCCGTGCTCGTTTAAATTTGTATTAATACTCTGGGCGTTGAATGTCTGGAGAAGGGGAGAGCGCAGCACTGAGCCAAGGCTCGAGGCCCGCGGCCTCTCCCCGCCGGGATCGCGGACTGGGACGAACTCGCCTGGGCTGCCCGCTCCTGGTGCGGCGGCCGGGGAAGCTCGGGCGACGCTTCAGGGCCCCTCGCCTCGGCGCCGGGAGCTGCGAGCACCTCACGGCGGGGACTTGGGGCCGGTAGATGACCCGCGGCGCTGACCGCCCGGTTTTCGCCCTATGCGCTGCAGGCTCCGACTGCCCGCATCCCGCCGTCTGCGAGGGCTGCCAGCGGCCCATCTCCGACCGCTTCCTGATGCGAGTCAACGAGTCCTCCTGGCACGAGGAGTGTTTGCAGTGCGCGGCGTGTCAGCAAGCCCTCACCACCAGCTGCTACTTCCGGGATCGGAAACTCTACTGCAAACAAGACTACCAACAGTAAGCGCCTTTCCTCCTCCTCCTTCCCCGCCGCCGCCCGGCACTCAAGCCCGGTCACCCCCCTGCCGGGTCAGGCCCGCGCCCTCTTGCCGCCGGCTCTGCGCGCCGCTGGGCCGCGCCGCTCCCAAGGCTCCGCGGGGCTGCGCGTCTCGCGGCTGGGTCGTACCATCCCAGCCTGACCGGCGCTGATGGGGTGGCCGGGAGCCTCCGAGCGGCTCCTAGGTGCCATCCGTTGTTCCGGAAACCTGTGCTGGCCACTGAGTTGGGGCTCAGGACAAGGCCCCGGATGACTGGGGAACGACGTGGCCATCCTCGCCGTCCTGGGACAGGGCCTAGCTCCACCGAGGACAGAATTGGGGACCTGGAATTGATTTCTCAACGAAAGAAGTGCCTTTTAGGGAGCCAGGCCCTGGCCTTGTGCTTTCCCAATGAAGGGTCGGGTTTCCTAGATGCGGAATTCCTGAAGCAGGTTGGTGGAATATGGGGGTGCTGAATCGGCTTGATCAGCCAGGGAGGCTTCCTTCCACCAGGCTCCCTGCTGCACTTTTAGTCCCTGATGGAGAGAAAAGAGTGTCTGTCAACCCTATACCGTTCCATGTGGGAATTTTGCACTTATAATTTTTGTTGGTTGGAGAGGCAGAATCTAGCAAGAGAACCTTAAAACGTGGCACACTGCAGTCTGGGGTTCCAGCCGGCCTTGTTTCATGTGTGTTGGGGGTGGTAGGGGGGTGGCTCATTTTGCCCTGATGTAGCCCAGGCCTTAGGGTTGAGGCCTGAGACTGTGGGTCTGGCCCTTCCTGCTGACTTTGTTTCTATTTGAGACTGGATTTGTATGGCAAGGGGCTGGGGACAGATAAGGGTAGGTCCAATATTTTGCTTTTGACCTGCTGGGCTTTGTGGCTAGCGGCAATTGGAAGGGAGACAGTGAGGCAAGAACTTCTCTCCCAATCTGGGGGTGTGGAGACCCCCAGAGGGACTTGGGAGGGACATGTGGATGCCTGTGAGAACTTTCTTTCAGTAAATCCATGAGAATCTTCTCAGCTGGGGTTGCAGGGTGGGCAGACTGCTCTGGAGGTTTGAGGCTTAGAAAAGGCAGTGTTTGGCTAAGCTTCTGGTGATGAGTGCAGCCTACCTGCTCTGCCCAGGGACTGTCCGCAAATCAGAGCCTGAAAGGAACTGGAGCAGCTGGGGTGCTCCATCCCCATCTCCCCAGCTGCTTGGCTGAGGCCTGGTAATAGTGGGACTGCAGGTAAGAGCTCCAAAAGGTTAAGCTGGCATAACCTGGCCATGCTCCCCTGGGCTGGAGGCCTAGAGGAACCGGGAGCAGGAACTGTTTTTTTGTGCCTGTTCTTCCTGCCAGCTGGGGGCTCTGCAGGAAGGAATTGGGGTCCAGAACAAAAGATCAGCTCTTTTGCTATCCCAGAACCCATCTGAGGCCTCCTACCTCTGAATGGAGTACCCCAGATTTTTGGCACACTAACACTGCTTAGGTTTGTGCTGTATCCTAGATTGATGTGATTGTAGTTCCAAAAGAGGGTGAGTTCACCAGTCAACTCAGCCACAGCCGGGCATGGAGCAACTCAGATAAAATGAGAAAATCGTTTGGTGGGGGTGGAGGTTTTGGACCAGCACAGGAAGCTGCCCCTTTGCAGAGCGCACCTGACTCCACCCAACTTGTGCCCCTCGCCCTCCTCAACTTGCTCAACCCCTAGCTCAGCTCTGGTGGTGCCACTTCTCACCCAGCTCAGCCACCAGCCTCCATGACTCAACACCTGAGAGCAGGGGGCCATGGGAACTGGAAATGGACCTCTGACTCATTGGTGCAGTTTTGGGGAAAAAAAATTTTAACACATTGAAAGACCCTTTTCAACCTCTTGTATACATTTCTCTCCTTATTTATTAAGATTCTCTTTAAAACGCGGAAAGGATGCCCCTGGTTCTTCTGACTACAGAATCATAAAATCACAGAATTTGAGTTTAATGTTGTCTCAGAGGTGAGCTGGCCAGCCCCCTCTTTTACAAAACAATTTGTGATTGCTTTGTCAAAAATGTTTATTTAAAAAGAAAAAGAAAGTCGCTGAAGAGCCTGCTTCTTCCATGCAGTTGGGGTTTGTTTGCAAGTGAATTTTGGGGCAGAGCAAAACTCGCTCCCAGAACCGACTCTGGGTCTTGCTGAGCGCAAGCCTACAAGGGCGGGCTTTATTCAGGCGGCTCACGGTCCCCTCTTTCTTTCAATATCGCCAATTAGGTATCTGCAATAAGCAGCCCGCTCGGGTGTGCTTGGGGAGGGGGTATTGTTACCAAGACAATCCCGGGGACAAATAGGGAGAGCGAGCGCAGCGAGGCAAGCAGGAGCTCACTGGGAAGCAATGTTCTTTGCACAATAAAAATGCATTTCACGATTTTTTTTTATAATTGAAGATGTATATTTATTGCATCTGTGCTTCTCAGACGGAATGCAGGCAAGAAGGCGCAGAAACGTGCCTTCTTGATTTTGTCGAGTCTGTAAGTCAGCAGTATTGGGAAATTAACGACACCCCCTCTCCACCAAGAACTTTAGGAAAAACGTGCCGTCGCGGTGTAGAGCTGCGGAGCTCGGTCCTAGGAAAGAGGTTGCCATTTTTACTAAGCGTCTCTTCCTCCTCTTTCGATTTGTTCTCCAAGATCCCAAACACCCAGTAGTGCCGAGTTATTTTACGCACGACAAGGGTGATTATTTCATGTTCAAGCACACTCAATAGTATTTGATAAAATCTACTCGCGCTTTGTAGACCTGCAAAGCAGAGCGCAGGCCGCGGCATTTGAGCATTTTCACGCATAACTCGAAATGTCTACTTTTCCTCCGTACGTGGTTTTGGGGGGGGCTTCTTAAAAAAACAAACAAAAAATTCCCTTCAGATCGTTCTCCTCCTGTGCCTAAACACTCCAGCCCCTCCACATCCCGAGCTCCTTTTCGGCCAGAAAACCCGGTTAGAAACCCGGAGATAACGCGGCCTCCAAATGCAAATCGGGAAACCTCTCTCCTTCCTCCACCCGGAGAACGCACGAAAGAAATGACAACAGCACCCCCTCCCCCCCGTTTTTTCTTGGTGGCTTGGCCAAACAGAATTATGTAACTCTCTTTTCTTGCCGTCGGTCTCTCGTCTGGAAAAGGTTTGTGTCCTGAGGAGGTGGCGAATTCCTGGAGGAGGCTCCGGAAGGGGGGAGGGTCGGTGGGAGAGTCCAAAAATCTGTCACAAAATGGAGTCTAATCGCTTGTAGTACAGCTCTCAGATCTGGCGACCCGGGACTCCGTGTGTGAGCGGGAGCCTGCGTGCTGCGGCGAGACGCGGGACTCCCGCTCCGGCGGGGCGCGGGGGCCGTTCCCCGAGCCCAGACTGCCTGGGGCGGCCTCGCCTCCCCGCAGCACCGAGTGCAGGGTCTCCGCCGAGCCCGCCAGTGCCCCCTTGGGCTTCTGCCCAGGTAGGATGTGCCCACCCGGCAAAGGGTAGGGTGGGTGAGACTTTGGTTGAGTTTCACAAAAAGTCGCCTGAGTCCTGGAGAGCTTTTTTTTTTTTTCTCCCGGTTGGCGGTGACTCCAGGGGCCCACCCCGTTCTTCCCAGCACATTCCTTTCCTTGGAAGTGTTTACACCGGGAAAGGCCTCCCCGGGAGGCTCACCTCTCCTCCGCGCACTGGTGGAGTGCGGTGTGGCCCGCGGGGAGAGCAAGGTCCGGCCCCAGCCTTCTGTGGCTGCTGCTTCTCCCAGCTTGGGAGGCCTCTTGCATAGGCCTTGCTGCGTGGTGCCGGGCCCTGGCAGCACCCCTTCCCCCGTGAGTGCCGCAGCTGAAAATGGCCCCCTGTCCAACTAATTCAGGTCTGTGGACATCCCTGCCCAAAGCCTGGGCTAGAGGGCCTGCCCTAGAAATGGGTCTCCCCGGGAGGAGCCGTTGCTTTGCTTGGGGCCTCGGGGTTCACTCTGCTTTGGCCCCTCCGAGGGCACCTCTCCGTTTAACCCCAGCACCTTCACTGCTGGCAGACGGTAAGTGAGGGCCTTCCTGATGCTGCAGTCGCCTGCTGCTGAAGGGAGGCATTATTCACAGCTGACTCCTGGCTCACCCTGCATTCCCGAGGCCCCAGGCTGGTGTGGCTTAATTTGTTTGCCGGATTTTTCTCGAGTGGGGAAAGCAGGCTGTACAGATCTCCTCTGAGGTATGTGATTTGCGACTCTTAGGTCCCTCCTGCCCCATCTGTTGGGTAGAGGGAGAGGAAGGAGCCATGCTTAGGAACCACCCAGCCCTGGCACCTACCTGAGCCTCTTCGGGAAAATAGGAGCCTACCCACTTGGGGGGAAGCACTCTTATATTTGAGATAAGGTGCCCCAAAGGACCTGGCATCTTGCCAGGCATATTATTAATACTCTGGAAATTATCGTTGTTTCTATTATCACCGTCGGCATGGCAGGGAACTCCTTGTCTCCAAGGACACACAGCCAGACTATCCACGGGCTCCGTGCCTGAGGTGAGGCTGACACACTGGGCTAGCCATGAGCCTTTACACGGGGATCTGGGTGAGGAGCCCATCTGGTGGAACTCTTTCCTTTGCCTGAGTAGGGCACTGGATGGTCCTGCCTCCCTCGGCCATGGAAAGAGCTTGAGTCAGACCCGGCTTGCCTCCCAGCCCCACCACTCAGCAGCTGTGTGAACTTAGCCAAGTGGCTGCCAGTCAGTCTCTGAACCCTGGGTTTTCCATCAGCAAAATGGGGATGATGAGATCACTGTGTAGGGTGGTTGTGATGACTACACAGGGCATGGGGTACCTGGTGGAGCTTCCGTAAATGTGCTGTTCTCCATTGGATCCATTATCCTTTCCTGCATCTCCAGAAATGTGGAGGAACTTCTGATCGTGTGGATGAGAACAAATGCCAACTGTTTATGATTGGGAAAGGCAGGCAGCAAGGTGGGCCTGACATGCTGGACCATTTCTTCTTGGAGGGAGCGGGTGTGGCGGTTGGTCCAGAGCAGTATTAGTTCCACTGGGGGACAACTGAAATATCCAGGGTCTGTGTGTAGTTTCGAGAAGCATACTCAATAATATAATTTCATATTTGGAAACCTGTCTGTGCTCATTGCTTTTGTGGTACAAATGACAGAAAATAAAGTACAATCAACATCTCACGCTGATGGTGAGGTTCAGAAGAGGGAGAACATGGGGGAGAGATCTGGAAATCTATTTATCTCTCAAAAGGAAGTAGAGATTTAAAAAGTCATGAAAAATCAGCCCAGGAGGTCCAAAGGAACTTCCAGCCCAGGCTCTGCAGCCTTGTGAGGTGTGGTCTCATCGCCCAGTAGCTCCTCTGTCCTGCGGCTGTGGGGTTTTAGAAAAAGAAAAAGAAAAGAAAAACCCTAGTCCTACTTTGGCATCAGTTAGGCTGAGAGATGGAAGATACTCTCAATGACATGAGTTATAACTTCCAATTTGTAGGACACCACAATCAGGCTTTTTTGGGAGAGGGAGGTAGAGAGGAATGGTCCATTTCCTCTGAGGAGCCACGTGTGAGCTGTCAGTCCCTTCGGGGTGCAGGAGGCTCCAAGGACCTCATCTCTCTGACTGACCCAGCCGGAAGCTCCCCCAGTCCTCTCCAGCCTCCAGATTCTGTGCTGATGGCAGCAAAGAGCAAAACCACAATTACATATATTTATTGCCACTAGAGTCAGGAGTGGGGAGATGGTGGTGGCGAGGGGGGCAAGGCTGAAAACCATATTTGAAAAAGTTGATTCACGAAGGCAGAGGAAGCAAAGTGGCAGACGTTTGCCATTTCATCGACCGGCTGGTGTTCTCCATTCATGTCATAAATGTCTCCTGTCATTTGATGCCAAAAGCAACATGATTTGGTTCCCTGGTGGCCTATAGGGTTTTTCTTTTTTTTTTGCAGTAAATGTTTATTTGTTAATAATATACTTTAAACAGCCTTGCCTCGACCTCAGGCCTCCTGAAGCATCCATCTTCTCAGAAAAATCTTTCCAAGTTTGTGTAATTTGGGGGGAAGGTGTAGCTGATGGGGCAGTGAAGGGCCTGTGTTTCCTTCCACTACTGCTGCAGCATGGGGTGGTGGGTATAAGGGGCCACTGTGCTCTGAATGGCAACTTTCTTGGGTTTCAGGACTGGCTGACAGCACTTCCTCGCTGCCCTTTACCTTTGCTTTGCCTGGTCAGTACAAATAAATTTCTGCATGGGCCCTTCCTTTGTTATTCCCCCCCGGGTAATATTGTATTCATTCTGTTCAGTCTTCTGACTGGCAGCTACTAGGCTTGCCTGCTGACCCTGGGGTACTTGTGTGACCTGGGGAACACAGGGTTCTAGGAGATGTGTGGACACATTTGGGTGGCTTTGTCTCAAGTGGAAGCCCTGCTAGGGCAGTTTGGGATTGAGTGTGCTGGCTGATGGCAGAGCACACCCGGCTGGCTGGTGCTTGGTGAACTAAGGCGAAGTGTTTCTGAAGGGAAAACCCGGTTCCTGGAGTCTGCTTCCAGAAGAAACAAAGATGTTTGCCTCCTGGCCAGCAGGCGCTATGAGAAGCTTCCTCAGTAACTGGGGAGGTTGCCAGCTGAGGAGTGTTCTGAGAGCTGCCCAGAGCAGGAGACACTCACCGGGGTTGTCAGGGGCAAAGTGACCAATGAACACCTGGGGAGAAGCAGAAAGATGAACTGAGCAAGGTGGGCACTGTGCTGCCAGCTTCCCCCCACCCCCTCCGCTGCGGCTCCTCGCCCAGTGCTGCAGCAGTGATGACGGGAGAGGAGGAGCAGCACTGGGTGGGGACAGGCTGGGTGTGACTGCTGTTCCCCCTTCTTCACCTCCCACTTTCCGCGGGGAGTTGGTGACTGTCGTCATGTGACTCCTGCATTGCCATAGTTACTCGGCTGCCGGGGTGTGGGCACCAGCCCCAGCGTGGAGCTGCACAAACCCGAGGAGATCACAAGGACCGAGGCGCCCCCGGGGTCACCTCCTCCATATGGAGGGGCCCTGGGTGGGGCTCTGTTTCTCAAAAGACAAGAGTGAGATTAGAGGACAGAGAACGCCTCGGTCGCTCAGTGACACAGGCTTTGGGGAAGGACTGACAATCTTCCTGAGTCTCAGTCTCCTCCTCGGTGAAATGGGGCTAATAATTCCAATCTCATAGGGTTGCTCTAAGAATAAAGTGAAAAACCCAAAGGTGCCAGCCTGCATTGGGCCATTCATTCAATGTATCTTTCCTTCCTTACTGCAGGGAAGTAAGCCTGAAGCAGCTGGGTCTGGCAAGAATGCCTTGTCTGCCCTGCGTGGGAGGCCAAGAAAGTGCAGCCTCCTAAAACTGGCCTTGCCCACTCTCTTTCACCACCCAGATTCCGGGTCTCTGTTTTGAAGTTTTCCCTTCCAGAGGGAACAGGGACAGCTCTGGCTATTTGAGAATGCTCCTTGAAAGCAGGCAACAGCCTGTGGGTGGGCTTCCGTTACTCCTGAGGCATGTATGTCCTGTTTTTGCCATCCACAATTCTGTTCAGTTTCTTGAGCGGTAGCCGCTGAACCTACCCTGCTGATCCTGGGACCCTTGAGAGGCTGGGGGTTATGGGGCTCTGGGAATCTCACGCAGGGACAATGTGTAGGTGGGAACTTGCAGGAGCGGAGTCTTACTGTCCTGGGAGGGACAGTCCACAGTGCATCTAGAAGGGAAAAGAACTGGCATTTGTTGCGTGCCTGTTACCTGCACTGACCTTATGGCCGTAGATCCATTTACAGCTGAGGAAACTGAGGTGTAGGAGTTTAAGTAACTTCCCCCAGGCCCAGAGTTTCTCCATAGCAGATTTTCCCACAGGAGATGTAACTCCTAAAGACAGGATCCCTAAGTCCCCAAGTCCTGACCTTCTGGAAGCTCCAGGTGCCTGCTCTGAACAGCGCTTTTTGGTTCCTCCTAGAGCACCCAGACTTGGGAAGGAGGGAGAGTGTCACTGCCTGGGGGTTGGGCTCCCTTCCCTGAGTCGAAATGCCCCCCTGCAAGGACCAGTCCTTGCTAGAGGAGGAAAATGGTTGGAATAACTGCCTTCCCCGGACTAGAACTCCCTTCGCCCATCTGGGCGCGCGGGAGGGGCGGCATTCAGCGGCCTCCATCCGCGCCCTCCTCCAGGCCCAGTTCTCCGCGGGTTCCTTCTTCGCGTTCCTTTCCCGCGTGGGGCAGCTCGGTGCACAGGCTCCTCGGCTCCCGGGCTCCTTGGTTGAGACGCGGGCGCCAGCGGTGGTTGATGAATTTCGGTGTCACCAGGGGTTTAGCCCGGATTTGGGAACCGCGCGCTCTAATACGCGCACACGGTCCTGCCCTTTCTAAAGCGCAGCCCTTTCACCCAGCCGCTGATTTATGAAGGAATCTGATCCTGGGACAGGCTGGGCTGGAGCCGGGAGCTCGGGGCCCCCGCGGCAGCCTTCGGGCTCCTTCGCATTTCTGGAGCCCCTAGCGGCTCCGGGGGCTCCTGTCCCGGTCTGGGCTTGAGTGCCTTGCCGGGAGGGAACTCCCGCAGCCCAGGAGGAGCGAGGTTTCCTCGGAGCCTCTTAAACCCGCTGGAAGGGAGCCGGGCTGGCGGGAAGGAGTTCGCATTTTAATTCGAGGTTGAGCAAAGCCTTCGCCCTCCCGCCGACTCTTCTCAAGCAAGCCCAAAGCAGCGAGTCCGGGAGGTTTGTTTATCCAAGGAACAGAAAATTGAAAAACGAGTCGAAAACCTTTTTGCCGCCTGAGAAATGTTCATAGTCTCTCCGCTCCCGGAGGCAGCGAGGCGACCCCGAAAGCCGAATTTTCGGCGCAGACGGTGGGGCCATCCCAGGCCCCAGCCCGAGGGTGACGGCAGGGCGGATTTTTTTTTTCTTCCAGATTTGGTTTGCAGGGAGGAAATATGGTTGTATCAGTCCACAAATATTTACTCTTAACAGACTTGTATCTGTGGAGATTTCGAACAAAGACAGTTTAGGGGGATTACAAAAACCCTAAACCCCGTTTTTCTCCCGGACTTGATGCTTTAAATGCCAATTACAGGCGAGCTATATCCAACAGCAACGAGGGGAGGCGGGCAGGGCCGGGGGGGGGGGATGTGGGGGCAAGTCCAGCCATTAAATGTAACTTTTCATTATGAAAAGGATTTCACCGGTTTTATCTTCTAATAAGATTATGTCAGGAACACAAGTACCTAGGATGGTGCTGAGTGACAAGGCTCTGTCGTTTAATCAGAGGCTGCGCCGCTCAAACCGCGGTGCCCTTTGTCCGACGGAATGAACGACGGAAACTTGCCGTCCTAATCCCCTTATTCATGTCAAGCAGAGAAAAGAAGCCGAGCACCTTACAACCGTGTCCCCTCCACCCCTTCCGAGGGCGGCGGGCGGAGGAAGGCTCCGGCCCTGTAGTTTCCGAGCGCACTCGGGTCTTTCGAGCCTGCTGACCGTTGCCCCAGGGATGGGGGAAGGGCTTGCTTTGCGGGAGCCTCAGTTGGCAACATCTGAAAAATGGGGCAACGGACCTGCGACCAGAGGATATCTCAGAGGGACCTTTTTGTCCCTTTTGAAGGAGAACACGGCCCCGCTCTTTCCTCATTCCCAGGAAAGGTGGCTCTGCGGGGGCGCACACCCACCACCCCCGTTAAAGTGGGGTTGACGAGAAGCCAGAGGCCGAATGGAAATGCCAGGCCCGAGGTCTTCCGCGGGGCGGATTTCGTTGGATCCCTGCGACTGAGGTCGCGGCACTCCTGCGAGTCTCCGGAGTTGGCCATTCCCGGCTGCGCACTCAGCCCTTTTCTTCCTTTGTTAGACCCCGCGGAAATCCGCTTCTCTGCCGCGCCCACGGCGCCTTTATTCTCGCCGCCGCCACCCTCGTCCCTCGTTTGCAGGTCTTTCCAGCGGCGCCCGGACCGAGCAGACCCACCCGGGGACGCCGACCGTCGTCGCCTTTGCCCAAACCCCGTCTGCCGGCTCGGGCAGCTACAACTACAGCCCGCGCGGCGGGCGCCCGAGGCGCGGACTTCAGCCGCCAGCGTTCGCCTCCTAGCGCAGTGGGTAGCCGCGGACGTCGGAGAAGCGGCAGCGCGGTTCCGGGTCGCTGCACCAACTGAAAAAACCAAAAGCAGAACCAACACCCAACAAACGAAACCAGCGCGCCCCCGGGACTCGGATCTAGGCCCCGCGGCTGGCCCGGACCTGCTCCGGGGGGTTCAGCCTGAAGGCCCCAGAATCAACTGAGCCGGAAGGAGGAGTTCAGAGAAATTTGTTTCTCATATACCCCACTCCATGGCCTTTTTTTAAAGCCCTTAAGCTGTACTCGGGGGTGGCCTCCCGGGGGCCCCTGGGAGCATTCTGGGGACCCTTGGCTGCGCACGGTCTCCTCCCGTTTGGAGCCCAGGCTCTGGGCGCGGGGAGGACGGCGCTGAAAGCAGGGTGTCACCTCGTAAAAGCGACAGGCAAGGGCTGTTTTATGGGGAGGGAGAAGGGGCAGGAAGTGGTGCTTCCATCTCCGGCCGCCCTGGGACGAAAGCCCCTATCGGTGGAGCCCAGTCTGGGCAGGGACGACCCGGAAGATGCGGTAGGGTCAGAGACAGTACGGGGCAGGCCGGGGCAGGCCGGAGCCGGGAAGGGGACTGAGGGATCCGGGAACCAGGAGCTCACCTCCCGCCCGTCCTCTCCTGGAGCCCCGTCTGTAATCTCGGATTCAGCCAACGGCCTCGTCCCTTCCTCCCAGGCCCGGGCGGGGGAGAGACTCTCCCTCGAAACACTTGATACCAACTTTGTTTTTTTGGTAAGAAAAATAAGTCTTGTTTGGAGAGGGGGACTAGGGAGAAAGGCGGGGGGGGGGGTCGAGCGAGTGAGGGAAGGA
Source organism: Bradypus variegatus (assembly GCA_004027775.1). Lineage (NCBI taxonomy): Eukaryota > Metazoa > Chordata > Mammalia > Pilosa > Bradypodidae > Bradypus > Bradypus variegatus. The sequence goes on from PVKY010000111.1 coordinate 28,744, forward strand.
GCGAGCTGGGGCAGAGCAAACTTTCCGGATTAGGTTTCAGCGCCTCCGCCCCACCCCCAGCCCCGCGGTGGTGATTTGTGTGCGGGGGTCTGTGACCCTGCGAGGCATCAAACGGCCCGCGGGAACCGGCCGAGTTCAGAGAGACAGTGGGCAGAGGGGCGGCCTAAGACAACGCAGATGGTTCATATCAGCCCTGCCCGCGCCCTGGGCTCACAGTGTCCACCCACCCTGGGCACCTCCGCCAGAGAAGACACCTTGAGTCTTGGGGGAGGCCACTGAGCATTAATAGGGGGCCACAGCGGTGGCAGTCAATGCCCAGTCAGCCCCAGCCCAAAGGGGGCATCGTGGCTGGTGTCACCAGGCCGTCCTGACCTGGTCCAGTGCTGGAGGAGCCTGATGCTCCTTGTCTGCCCCAGAGTGGCCTCTGAGCCTTGATGGGTCAGGGGCAGAGATTCTCCCGCCTCCTCCAAGTGGCCAGAACTTTTCCCCACCCCTTCCTGCAGGCAGCAGGGGCTCAGTGAGGTCACAGTATCCCTCCTCCAGGGACCTTTAGTGGCCTTTTCTTCTCAAGGAGGTGCCCTGCCCTCAACTTGCCTACCATCAGGGGTTTGGAAAGCCCCCCACCTCGTTCTGACATTCATTGATTCATTCATTCATTCTCCTCCTGGGGTAAAATGCCCTACTTTCTCTGCCCACTTAAGCCCTTCTGCTGTACCTGGGCTAACTCTGAGGGACTCTTTCTTCTCCCTCCCAGCCCAAGGGAAAGCTGAGGAGGAGGCTCACCCACACCTTGTCCCAGAGCTTTCCTTTGGGGATGGGGGACCTGCCTGGTCAGAGTGTGAAGAGCTCTCTTTGCTCCACCAATGCGGTCCTCAGGGTAGCCAGCTTTTGCCTCTGAGCCTGTGCCCCTCTGCCCAGAGCTGGAATGGGGCCATCAACTGCAGCAGGCCCAGGCCTCCCCGCCCTGAACTCCAGGGACTGACTTTCTCCATGGCCTCCAAGGGCCTTCCTTGATGACCACAGTAGGAGTGCAACAGGGCCATCCCCCATAAGGCCCTTAGGATGCCTTGGAGTGTCCCAGCTGAAGGGCCTTTCAAGATCCTTGACAAAAACAGACCCGTGAAGGGCCAGGACTTGCCCAAGCTTACGTAGTTTTATCAGAGCAAATGCAGGACCCCCAATTTGCCTGCTACCAGGCTAGGGTCTTTGTGGCAACCCCATAATTCCCTCCACAACTCTGTCTCAGACTCTCGCCTTAACTCTGGCTTACTCTGCCCTTCCTGGGCTGAGGTCACTGAAGGAGGGGGTTTCCTTTCATCCTGGTTCCTGAAAGGGGGTGGCAGGCGTGCCTTCATGAGGAAATGATTTTGAGAACTTTCTGGATAGCATGGGACCACATGAATTTGGGAATTTTATTTCTAAATTGGGACATTGAAGGACAAGAGCCAGGTGAGCACAAAGCCACATGCCAGTGTCCCTCCATCCTTCTAGTCTCTGATTCTCAGACACCCTGAGCTGACCCTCCCTCTCTACAGCAGGTCACGGGGAGGCCAGTGTTTTGGCCAGGGCCACCGAGGGCCAGTGGGTTGATGGGCCCTCTGGAGGCTCCATCTCCCGGGGTCCCTGCCTCAGGGGAGCAACTGGCTGGGTCATGTGTGCATGGAAGACACATCTGTCCTCCACATGCTGGAGGCCGAGCAGAGGACATGTGGTTTGGGATGTGTTATCTTAATCATATTTATTAGGCAATCCTGCGGGAAGAAAAAAAGGGAGTTTGATATTGTTACTATTCAGAAAAGATCCCCAAATCCACACGGTGACAGATTGGGTGAGGCCTCTAGCAGCAGGCAGGTTTCAGCTGGGATCGGGACTTGGCTTTGGACATTCTTTGGGTTGTTTCAGTGCGGTAGAATCTCTTAGGCTGTGAAACAACACTTACTGCTTTCATTTTCCCAAACAGAGATCTGAAGCAAAATTAATTACCCGCCTTGACTGATAGTTGTTCTGTTGGAGTTCTAATCCTTATTAACATTCTCTCAAGTCAGACATGAAATATGACTTTTACACCACACTCTTTGGCATATGTTTTTCTTTTCCAAGATATTTTTCCAGGCTATCTCCAAGCCTCGGTGCTGTTCATTATTTTTGCCATAGGTCTAAAGTCGCTAGTCCAAAGGGTTGGGGGCAGGGGGCGGAGTGGGAGGACAGAATGACACATCTCTGCTCTCGACACAAATTGCTTCTGATTATTGAGCTTTGAATGTTTTCCCCCATCATGTTTTTATTAAAAACTCCAGCGTATTTACGCTTGATGGTGTCTTCAATTAGGTTTAAAAAAAAAAAAGCAGGGGTTTCCGCTTTCTATAGCAGTATGTAAAGAAAATAGTTGTTATGACCACAAAATTACCATCCAAACCTGGTTCTAGTAAAGCCAGCCCTGCTTTGACAAGCCAGCAGGCTGAGTGCTTTTTTCTAAGCATTCCAGACCGTAGAGGAAGCCCACAGAAGCCTCTGTTCTGCAGGGGACTCAGGGCCCCTCTCAGGAGCTAACACTTCCCAAGTTTGTGAGCCACAGAAGGGGGCCCGGCTCCGCGGGCTTTCCAACAGGCAGGGCGGACCTGGAGCAGGGACAGAGGCAGCGGTCAACAATAATAATCACAGCTGAAACATGCTTAGCACTTGTGGTGCATTGGGCCCCATTCTCAGCACTTTACGTTCTTTAATGATGCTACGATATAAGAAGTATTATTGTCTTCATTTTCAGGCACAGAGAAGTTGAGTATGTGCCCAAGGTCATACAGCTAGTAAGTAGAGCCGGGATTGGAGCCCAGGCAGTCTGTTGCAAGAAAATTTTCAGCAGTCCTTTGAGAGGGCAGCTCCTGGCCCCTTGCTAGGTTTAGTGTTCCTGTGGTAGCCTCAGTAGCACAGAGCCCAATGCTATTTGTTGAATGAATGGTTCATAATGGCCACTGTTGGTTACTGCCCTTGGTAAGGGCTTGATGGGGATTATCTCATTGACTTATTCTCTAGGCACAGGGCTGGGACCTTCATATCCCAGATATTGAGAGTTACTGAAAGTGCTATCGTGTACACAGGTTTCCAGGTGATGGAGCTGGGGCTCAGAGAGGTAAAGCCACACAGCCAGTGAGAGGCTTCACCAGCACCGAGCCAGCATCTGCGGAAACCAAGACCATCCTCTTGACCCCTCCTCAGCTTCATGGAGCCCAGGCTTGGGGAAGCACCTGGACCCAGCCTTCTCCGTGGGTCACACTTGGGCTGAACACATATCTTGGCAGTAGGCAGGGAAGGGCATATGTTGGCATTGGGGTGGGGGAAAAGGAAAGAAGTGTATCTGTGACCTGCCTCATGCCAAACAGTGCATGGCATTGGCCCATCCTATCTGCATTTTATAGATGAGGAAGGCAAAGCACAGAGAACTTGAGTGACTTGCCCAAGGTCACACAGCTAGTGAGCAGTTCATGGGAATCAGACTCAGGTATTCTGGCTTTGGAGTGGTTCTTCCCAGAAAACCTGTTTTTGTTTATTTGCTTATTTTGTTTTTTGTTTTTTCTTCTCATTATTTTTTCCCACCCTAACTTGTTCATGTTGAAAGGGGTATTGATATTATGGGAAAAAGGGATGCAACTGGTTGATTTTCTTGAAGAGGCTGTTGCCTCTGGGTTTTGGGACTTAGCTAGCATAGGAGCTCTCTGGATTTAAGTTTCTGAAGAATAAACTTAGTGAGTGAAACTTTATAAGTCTCAGATAGGGACCTGGGTATTCTTTAGAGTTTTCAGGACTACTATTGACTTGGGCTTATCATACTGCGACCATTTCGGATATCTAACTGAAGCTTGTATGGGAGTAAACTCCAGGACAGCCTCTTGATTCTTTTTGAAATCTCTTAGCCACTAAAACCTTATCTTATTGCCTTTCTTCCCCCATTGTGGTCAAAAAGGCATTCTCAACCCCTCAATGCCAGAGTCAGACTCATTTCTGGAATCCGTGTCCCAAGTCACCAGGGAGACTCACTCACCTGGGGGTTCCTGTCCCATGTCGGGGGATTGATGATGAATTTATTTGCAGATTTGGGCTTACAGAGAGAAAGTCCACATTTGAGCAACAAGAGAGGTTCTCTGGAGGTGACTCCTGGGCATAATTATAGGTGGGCTTAGCCTCCCTTTACAACCATAAGTTTCACCAGAGCAAGCCTCGAGACTGAGGGCTTGACTTATAAAGTAGGGGGTACCTAAGTTCACGGAGCATATGTTATGTCCACAATAATCCATCCATATCCCACATTATTAATACTTAGTTGTACAATCCTCATCACTCTCCATTTTCAACAATTCTCATCACCCAAAACAGTCATAGCTCATGACCCCAAACACCCCATAGCTCTTTTCAGCCCTTCTCAGAGAATCTGAATCATCATCTTCATCAGCAGCATTGTCAAGCATGACTGTCTCAGAGTGCCTTCTGAGTGCTTTGCAAGTACGTGATGAGAGCATAGATGTTCAGAGAAGGAAAGTGATTTTTCCAAAGTTGCACAGTGAGGTCTAATCAGCTGTGGTCTTCCCCCACCCCACCCCCACACAGGGCAGCAGAGACCTGTCAGGCAGGGGACAGGGGAGCATGCCCACCCCGTGGATGGGGCCTCAGCCATCCCTCACAGGGCCGCCTTTACCCCTGCTGGGCCTTCGTGGCCCCGGGCAGCTCAGGGCAGGCACTGTCTGCCCTTTGAAGGGGATGGCTGTCTGACTGTGTCACTTTGAACTGTGAGGGGGCCTGTGGCGAGGGCTCAGCCCCCTCCTACATGCCCCCGCCTGCCCACCCCTCAAGGTCTGGTTCCAGTCGGCAGGCCTGGAGCCAGAGGGGCGGCAGGACAGCGGCCCCCCTGTGGGATGTCAGCCTGATAAGTGAGAGGCAGAACCCAGGAGGAGGATGGAGCTGGCTGCCCACTGCTCTGGCCGTCCCACGTGGCAGGAGTTGAAGACAGTCACTGAGGTGCCATTCTCCCAGAGACATGCGCTTGTGGCTGCAGAGAAACATCTCCTAAAATGCCACAGGTTTAAATTAAAATAACAGCAATGATAGTAATAATAATTTGTAAAAGGAAGCATCTTGCCCTGGGGTGCGGGGAGTGTGGTGGAACCAGCCATGTGCTCTGCTTGGTGAGTGCTCTTGACAGGGTCTTGGGTAAGAGACTGGTGAGCCCGGGCAGCTAATTAGCAGGAACCCAGCTGGAGGGCATTTTTGTTGCTCAGCTTTCCAGCCAGGTCCTGGCTAAGCTGGCCAGGATGGGGCAGGCCGACCCCCTGCTCTGGGGCTAAGTGGGTGGGTGGGGGTACAGAGGAAATGCAAAAATGATGGCCAGCTCAGGCCCTGTGCCTGGAAATGTTGGTGTCTTCTGGGATCTTGTACCTCTAGAACCAGTTGAAGCAGAGAGCTTAATCAGCTTCTTGGTCAAGTAGGCAGAGCTTGCAAGATGCCTGTAGCTCTGGAGCCTCAGGGTTCTGAGTTTGAATGTAGGCTCTGCCACTTACTGGGCCCATGACCTTGGGTTAGATGCTTTACTTCTTTGTGCTGCAGTTCCCTCAAAGTCTATCAAGAACCTAACACCTGCCTCAAGGGAATGATGCTTAAATAAGGTTTAAAGGAGCTAGTTGATGTAAAGTTCTCAGGTCAGGAGTGTGGTTCTTGTTGATTTTGTTACAGATGTTCCCACAGTCCTTTGCGTTGGCCCACAGCAGGCATCTGCCTTTGGTCTCCTTGTCAGAGGTCCCTGTGTGTTTCTAGAACAGAGCCTGGCACATAGTAGATGCTCAGTTAGCATTGAAAGAAAGTATAGGGGATCAGCTCTGAGATGAGATTGGCTGGGTTGGAATCCATACTGCTTTGGACCCTTTCTAGCTGTGTGACCCTGGGCAAGTTAGCCTCTGTGAGCCTCAGTTTCCTTATTGGTAAAATGGAGGTAACCAAAGAACCTACTTCTAGGGTTTTTGTGAGAATTAAATGAGGTGATGCATACAAAGCAACATACCTATAAATGTGAGCTTTCATTGTTATAGGGAAGGGCCATGGGCAGGGGTCTGATTGATAATGCAAGAAGTCAACAAGAGGTTCTGTGTTGAGCCATGCTGGCCTGCCTGCAAGATGGGAGACTGGAGCTGGGTAGGATTTGGGGAGCTTATTCCAGGTAGGGGCATTGGTAGCAGGAATATTAGGGCCCAAGAAAATCAGTAGGCCAAGAGAAGTGGGCTGAGACCGTGGGTCTGGCCAGAGGGGCTGTCTTGGGGCTGCTGGGACAGGAGGCTGCAGAGGGGGTAGGGACCAGTCGTTCTACTGTGAGGTTTGGATTTTATCTTGTGGGCAGGAGGGAGCCATTGAAGGTTATTGGACAGGCGAGTGACAGGACTGGAGAGGTACTTTATGGAGATGATGCTGGCAGTGTGTGTACATGGGATTGGAGACTGGAGACTGGCAGGAGGAGGCTGCTTCCACCTTGGTGGTGAGGGCAGTGGAGGAGGGGGCCTGGAGAGGTGGCCGGTGAAAGCTAATTTTAGAGGCAATCCTGCGGGTGACAGGGGTGGACAGGACAAAGGCAGAGTCACAGAGGCCTGGGGCTTGGAGCTGAGGTAACTGGGTCCCCTGGGCACTCAGCTGCCTGGCCAAGGCCTTGGTGCTTGGTGTCCTAAATACTGTGGGCTGGTCCCCAATAGGGCCAGCTTCATGGGTGTGTGATCTGTGAAGTCACACAGAGCCCTGTGCTCAGAAGGGTCTCGCACTGGATTTAACCCTCTGCTGTCACCATTTGGAAATTCTTAGTCATTTTGGATCAAGAGGCCCTGCATTTTCATTTTGCACTTAGCCCTGCAAATAGTGTATCTGGTTCTGGTCCCTGAGCCTTGGGCTCTGGGCCTGGAAATGGAATGGATGTCTGGGTGGCCTCAGGCTGAAACTAGACCTGTTGGAATTGAGAAGATCCACCTCTACCATTGGCCTGAAGCTCATTCACAAATGGTTTCTTCTTCTGGGGTCTCAATTTGGCTCCCCCACCCCACCTCCTACCCATTGTCTGGACTTAGCCTACACTTGCCATTCCCCACACATTGCAGACACTCGCCCACATCTAGATCTGGCTCAGGCTCTAGCAGCTGTCTGAGATATGTCCCCTGGTCCCCATCATCTTTTCTTTGGCTCTGCCCTGCAGTGCTTATTTAACATGCAGATTTCTAGGTCTGTGGAAGGACTAGAACTTTCTGGATGGAGCCTATGGACCTGCATTTCCAGCCGGACCCCAGGGATGTCTGCGCACAGAAGTCTGAGAACCTCTCCCTGGGGTGCCTCCAAGCCTGGCACAGGGTTTGGTTCTTGGTAGGTGCTTGATATCCACGAGCTGAATGAATGAATGAGCTGTGGTAGTCTGTGTCCATCTTGATGCACTCAGCACATTGCCTGGCATGGCATAGCATGAGTGGACGGGTGACCATGGCTGGATGGGTGAGACTGAAGCACGTGTGGATCTGCAGGATGGCTGGGAGGCTGGCTGGCCCATCCTGGATCCCTGGCTAAGGCAGTGTTCTTCTTTCTTTCCCTGAAACCCCTGGGGGTTCAGACTGGGTCAAGCTCCCTGAGGGTCTCCTAGTATTGGGGGTCAGAATGGGCAAATGGGTGGGCAGAATTAATATCCTCTAGGAGGCGGGAGGTGGGCAAGGCCATGGGATTCTCCAGTACATTCTCCCTCCAGCTCTTCACCTTCAATTTCTCTGGAAGGGCTGCCCCCTTCCTGTCTCAGCCCTCTTGGCACACAATTATACAAGCACGATGGAAGTAAAGCTTTTTATTTTTTATTTCTAGAGCCTTTACACAGTGCCAGCCTGAGTTAAGGACTCACATTATCATTAAACCCTTACAAGTCTATGAGGCGGGGTCTTTTGTTATCCCCTTTGCAGAGATGGGGAAGCCAGTTATCCAATGTCCCACAGCTTAGCTCAACCACTACACCAGCCGGCCACTGATATACCTTATTGTTCTCTGTGGCCCCTATTTGTGATGCCCCAGGAAGGCACCTTGCATGTGGTAGATACTCAGTGAGTATTTGAAGAAGGCAGGGAGGGAGGGAAGGAAGAAAGAAGCCCAGCCCACCCATCAGACCCGAAGGACCCCTGCTCCAGGCAGAGCTGGGCTGATCCCGAGACCCCAAGGTGAGCAGGACTGTCACAGCCTGAGGGCCTGGGGATGAGGAGGGGGGAGGGAGACCCGGGGGAAGAGCAGCTGACTCTGGCAGGATGGGGCCTGAGAAAGCACCCAGAGAGCTCCGTGGCAGAGCGCTGAGATCCACAAAGCCTCCTTGCCCAGCAGTGACTGGCGTTCCATCAAGAGGCCTTGATGGGCCAGTCTCTGAAGACAGCATCCTGTTTCCATACAGGCATTCTAGAAGCACATGTGGAACCGCTCCATGCCAGGCCCCGTGTGGGAGCAAGACAGGCACAGGCCCTGCCCTTGGGGAGCACACAGTCCCCTGGGGGAGACAGTGTGGAGGAGACCCAGCCAGACGGGCACCGGGGTGCTGAGCAGGGCAGGGGCCAGCCAAGGGGTGGTTCTTTTCTATAAAGAATGGGAACAACAGACGCCAGGAGCAGGCCCCGCAGGGGGTAGGTGCTCGGGGACAATCCCACCATCTAATGCAATTTTCAGTTGCCCACCAGCTACAGCTGCTGCTGAACATCAGCTCCCCCAAATGGCAGGCTCTGGGCACCCCCTAATGCCGTGGATGATGAGTCCCTTGACCTCTCTTAGCTTCAGTTTCCTTATTTGTAAAACGTATAATTGTCTCTACTCTCCAGGTACTTGTCAGGATTAACTATAGAAAAGGATAGAAAACCCTGAGCATGAGGCCTGACACCCACTCATCACTCAGAAAAAAAAAAAAAAAAAAAGAGGAAGAGAAATATTTCCCAGGCAGCTAATGTTATTGTGGTGGTCATCCTTATAATTGATATTGGTAATAATTATAAGAAGACAAACCCAGAAAAGGCCAGTCAGCTCCCTCTGGGTCCTCCAGAGCCTGGTTCACCCCCTCCTCCCTATTTCCCAGCTCCTCAGGGCCAGGCCCTTGCACAGGGATATGGAACCAGGGTGATTCTGCTGGTCCTGCCCCTGCTGGAGCGTGGGTCTCACCAGGGACATGACTAGGCAGAAGCAGGATGACGGTGAAGACCATCTTGCAGACAGAAGGCTGTGATAGATGGGGAGTCCTTGGCAGGGTGAGGGTACCCCGAGGAGAGGGTGGCAAACATGGCCTCAGGAGGCAAGAAAGGTTTTTCCCAAATGCAGGTCATTTCCCAGCATTGGGAAAGGTGAGGAGAAGGGCTTTTCCAGCCCGGGGAGCTGCGTGGGCAAAGAAAGGCCTGGAGACATGGCAGACCTCATAGGGGTCCCCACCCTGCCCCTTTCCTCTCTGCCCCTGGCTGTCCTCCTCCTCTCATCTTCCAGTTAGTGCAGTTCAGCAGATTTTATTCAAAACCTGAGCTTGTCCCATCATTGCATTAGCCCCATGTCATGCCTGTGAGGTTGGTGCGATCATCACCCCCATTTTACAGATACAGAGCTGAGAACAGGGAGAAAACTTGCCCAAGGCCGCTGGCTGGGAGCTTCAGTCAGGTCTGCCTGCCTCCCACCCCTGCCCGGCTCCCATCCCGCCCACTCCTCTTGCCATCACTTACTCACTATGCACTCGCTCACCGCCCACATAATGCCATGTCATACGGAAGCAGGCAACACATCCTGTGGCTCACGCAAAGGCAAGAGGGTGGACTGCTGGGATTCAGGAGATGGGGCACAGCTACCGGGAAGAGGTGAAGACAAGAAGCTTTTAAAAACCCATTGCAGTCGGAGAAGATGCTGTGGCAAGGGCACTCGAGGCCGAGGGTACTGCTCGGACAGAGGCATGGAGGCTGACAAACCCAGGCCATGCTAATAAATCTCTACAAGTCACTGTGACACACACAATTGCACATATGACCTGGAAGGTTTGGAGGAATAAGAGAGTATTTCAGAGACCGGTGGTCCTGAGCTTGGTTCCAGCATTCTGCCATTTAACCTGTTTCTTCACCTATAAAATGGGTGATCTAAAAGCCCACATCAGTTTTCCAGCAAATGAAGAAATGGTAGCTGCTATCATATCATCATCATTGTCATCATCATCATCATTAACTGTTATTCAAGTCTCATAAGATTGCAACTGAGGAAGCTGGAGCTCAGAGAGGTTAAGTAACCTCCCTGAGATTACCCGGCTGGGAAGCAGGGGGTTTGGACCCAGCCTGTCTGCAGATACCACCGTGAACTGCTGCCTTCCAGGGAAAGGAGGGGAAGCCTGAAGCCCAGTAGGGTCCCAGGCAGTCTGAGCTGGAGCCTGTCTGTGGGCTGCCAGCCCTTCAGTGGTGGGCGTTATGGAACCATGTCTGTATTGGGAGAGCTCTGGGGATAAGTGACCAGCTAAAGGGCAGCCTGATGACCTGAGGGTGGCCTGGGTGTTCTTTGTGCCACAGTCTCCCCTTGCTGGCCCTTTTGGCCGCAGGCCCTTCTGCTGGCCTCAGGGCCTGCCTCCCTACCTTCTTTTGGGTATTTCCAGAGAGGCTACTGTGTGCCTGTCCCAGGTGGAAGACACAAAGCAGACCCAACTCTGCCCCCAAAGAGTTAATGGTGCATTGGGAGAGAAAGACACCTGCTGGCAGTAGCTCTGTAGAGGCTCTGATGGGAGCCCAGAGCATTGGGGAGAAACAGCTCCTCACCCAGCCTGGAAGGCATCGCAGAGGGCTTCCTGGGAAAGAGCTGTCCAAGCTGAGAGCAGGAGGACTGTGCAGGTAAAGAGGGAGTGGGGAGCATATTTTAGGCAGAGAGAATAGCATGCACCAAGTCCGGGAAGTAGGATCCGGTGAGAGTGCAGGGGTCTGCAAGGCCGTGCTGGGCCTCTGGCTTTTATGCTAGGGGCCACTGGGAGCCATAGAGCGATTCCAAGCAGGGGAGTGTCATGGTCAGATGTGGGGTTGGAAAATTCACTCTGGCTGCTATGTGAAGGGTGGGCTGTACAGAGAGCAGGGATGAGGGTGGGGGGAAGGAGGAGGAGTTGGAGGCCATGGGTGTAGGGAGAGGGCAGCTACAAGGTTGTGTTCATGTGTGTGCACCCAAATGCACATGGCTGAAAGCACACACACGTGCACGGGTGTCTGTGTATGGGTGTCAGCGGACTTGAGGACCATGAGAGCCAGACCTTGACATCTAGCAGAGGGCTGGCCGGGGCTGGGGACTTGATGACTATGTATGGGAAAGATGTCAGAAGGCACCAGGTGTCCTCATCTGCATGGGACTGCACATGTCAGTACATGGATGCTGCTGCTGTGTGTCCCCTGGTATCTGTGTGTGTTTCCAAAGGTATTTATGTGTGTGTGTGTACCAGTCTGTGACTGCACATGACACATTGGGAGACAGTAGCCCTCTCTGGCCACACTGCCCAGGAGAGGCCCAAGGAACCTTGAGCAAGCAGGAGGCTGTTGCCCTTGTCCAGACTAGTCCATCCTGGCATAGGCACCCTTTGGTCTGGACACCCTCTCCCCTGGCCAGGGGTTGCCAGCACAGCCTCCATTTAGCTTTAGGCCCAATGCTGTAGGGGCTTATAGCTGCTGTAAATTGTCCCAAACAGTTTAATCACTGCAGTACCTACCCAGCTCACTCCAGCTGAGCTGATCTCAGGTGGGCGGTGGGTGGTGGGTGCAGTGCTCTGGAAAAGGCAGCACCTGGAGAGGCAGACTCAGCACCTCTTCAAGGACCCTGGTTTATTCTCCCACATTCGAATGCCAATGTTATATGTCAGGGCAGGACACATGTGCTGTGTGTCCCTGAGTGTGCAAGCGTGTGCTTAAGTGTGGCATGCTGCAGTTGCATCCGTGTACCTACATATCCTCCTGTACTGATGGCAGAGTGTGCCTGCCTGTCCTGTGTCTGTGAGCCTGGGTCTCAGGATGCACATGCACGTTTGTACTTGTCTGCGTATATCTGTGTCCATGGGGGAGGGTGTTGCTGTGTGTGGGCCTTTCTCAGTGGGTGTGTGGATCTGGGTACATGCATGGCATTGGTCTGTGTGTCCATCTTATGTGTGTCTGGGCATGTCCGTGGGTCTGGGTGTCAGCCATTGCGGGCTGCTATGTCAGGGTGCGGTAAGGGTATACACACACGTCATTGTGGGTGCTGTGTGTGTGAGGTTTGGATGCAGAGGTTGGGTATGACGTGCAGGGCAGCAGATGGCCCCACCTGGCCGCTGACGTCCATGGCCATGGCTCTCGCGCCCAGCCCAGGTCGTGGCAGGAATTTCCTCTCACCTTTCACGTGATTGGGCGGGCAGAGGGTGGGGTGTGATGATGGATGACATGCTCTGGGGGCTGCGGCAGCAGCAGGCAGGCGCCCTCCCTGCTGACTCTCTGCCATGGGAGCAGGTCAGCAGCTCCTCCTTTTCCCTCTGCCTCTTCCTCTTCCTCCTCTCTCTCCTAGGTGCTGGGCACAGGCTTAGCTTCAGGGCCAAAGATCTGGGTACCCGGGACACCAGCCCCCCAGTTCAGACTCAACCCTGGCAGGGGATGGATACCCCACCCCCCTTTCTGTGACCCTGCCTGGGGATCTGCTTTGGGATCGAAGCCAGGGAGCCTTATCAACCTGCCCAGGCTGGGGCCTGCCCAAGTGCCACATGCTCAGGGGGATGAATGGCAGCAGTGCCCAGGTCAGGGAACAGGTTCCTGGAAGCCCGAGGAACCGCATCCCAGGTGGGCACTTATGGGTGTCCCTGGCAGGTGGGTCATGAAAGGTGTGCTCTGGTGGGTGTGCCCAGGCTGGTAGTCCTCACAGGTAGTCCTCACAGGTGTGCCCTGACCCATGTCCCCCAACAGGTGTGCCCTGACTGAGTTTCCCTGGGAGGAGCAAGGCAAGCCGGCCCTCTGTGCCCACTAACCCGCGGGCCCCCTGCAGCCGCTGCCACCCACCCCGCAGCTGGCAGACCAGTGCCCTCCCTGCCACCCACCGACTGCCCTGCCCACGGTCCCACCACCCTGGGGAGCTGACCCTGACCCCACCCAGTCCCCCGCGTCCTAGCTCTGGGCTCACAAAGAGAGAGGAGGGAAGAGAAAAATCGCAGAGATTTGTCTTGTGTCGGGCTGACAGCGGAGCGAGTGATTGCCAGGCCCGCTTGGCAGTTTTTAATCATTTTATCTCTGTTCTCGGCTCTCCGGGGAGACAGCCAGTGCTTAGCAGTCTGCTCAGAAAGACCTCGGGGCGCGTGGCGCAGCGGCGGCTCCGAGCTCCCATTATTAGCTGTGCTCTTCGGAGCGCGCTTGGATCTCTCCCGGGGGAGCCGGTGAAAAATTAACACGGGCCGGTGGCGCGGGCGCCCGATGTAACTGTAATTACTCCATTGATATTCCTCACACAATAGCGCTGTCATCAGTCATTTACATAAACTTTCTCTCCGCGCAGACGGGCGGAGGTGCCTAATCCTATTGGGTGCTTCCACAGCATGCATTATACATGGCGGAGGGGCGCCTAGGTGAGGCGCGGGGAGGGCGGGAGGAGGCATCGCGCGCGGCGCGGTCCTCCCTGGTTCTAGGTGAGAAGGGAAGGGGAGCAGGAGGGGAGGGAGGGGATAACTGGGAAGGAGAAATGGAGAGGAGGACAGAGGTGGGAGGAAGGAGAGAGGTGGGAGAGTAATTGGAAAGGAGAAATGGAGAGGAAAGGTGAGGAGAGAGGAAAAGAAAGGAGCAAAGGGGAGAGCCACGCAGGGGCTTAGAGAACCCAGGGCCCTTAGGAAGCCACAGAGGTGGGTGGGCAGGGGGCCAGGGCTGGAAGCCATCCCCTGGAGGGTGGGGTCCCCCTGAGCTGGAGTCCAGTGGGACTGGAGTCCCACTTTGCTGACCAAAGGAGGAGCTGGGCGAGGGGGACTCCTGGCCTGCCTGCCCCTCCATCATCTGCCTGACCTGGGGCAGGTGGACCTGCTCCTCCAAGGGCTGCACCTTCACAGGCCTTGCCCCGCCTTGACCCCCCTGGAAGGCTGGACACCAAGCCCCACTGGGCATCTGGGGCTCCGGCTGGAGGCTCTTCAGCTGATAAGGAATTAAAGCCTCCCTGGAAATTACCCTGTAATGATCTAATTAAAGACTTTGGGGGCCACCGAGTCCTCGCTGAAAGCTAATAACACCCGCCTGGCAATACTAATCCTGGGGGAGACCCCCCTGTTCTGGACGTAGCCTTGCCCACCCCCCTCCCACCCCCTTCTGCTTGACCCTCCTCCCCTGGCCCTGCCTGTGCAAGCTGCTCTGGACTGGGGAGGGGCAGGGGCTAAGCCCCCAGCTGGGGCGGCCCAGTGGCCCGCAGGGGAGCGCTTGGGATGGGACCAAGGGGAGAGACCCAGGATAGTCAGATTTCCGTTGCTGAATATTTAATGAAGCCTGCTCGGTTTATTTGGTTGGCCTGTCGATTTTTATTCTTCTGTCAATAGCTTCTCATATGTGGGGCCGTGATGATCTTTAGCAGGGCCTCTCCAGGGATGGCTGCCACTAAATGCAATTATGGATTTTATACCTCAATGTGTTTGATATTTCCACTGATCTAATTTGCAGCCTGGTAGTTTATTGTTTGGCATTTTAATGGCGTTCAAATGCTATGGGAAATTTGATTTCTTTTTATAATTCCTCCTTAACGCAGTTAATGCGGGTGGCAGGATGGCCCAGATTTTAGAGCACAATGTATAGAAAGAAAGAGGAAAAAAAAGAACATGCCCTTGTATGTATTTAAAGATGTGTCCATTGAAAGGAGATGTCCCTTGGAGCCATGGGGCCCAGGAGGTCTGCCTGCCTCCCCTGGCAGGGATGTCTGTTGGCAGGTGCAGGGGGACTTGGGGCTGAGGTGTAGGGGAGCTGGTGGTGGTACCCAGGGTTCCCTGGAGGCCTTGTCACGGGACATCTCCAAGTTGCTTTCTGGTCACTTGCCCAGTCCAGTCTTGGGCAGCTGCATAGCCACAGAAGCTAGCCCTCCCCCTGCCAGCATCTTTGGTGACCTGTATCTGATGGCAGGGACTGTCCCAGTTCAGGATCATTAGGACTAGGAGGTGATTCTGTGACATGCCTGCCATCTGTGGAACAGGTTCTGTGGGGCCCCAGCTACATTCACCAAATGTGTCCTCTCCCAAGTCCTAGGCTGGGGATGTCTTCACTTCTGCCCCAGGCTGCATGTCCCCTTCCCTACCTGGCTAGTCAATATCCCAGATCTGGGTTCCCAGAGGGTCTGTTGATCCTTTCTTCAGGCTGAACTGAGAGTAAAAGGGATTCTAGAGTTCTCGGGGCAGCTCCCCTGAGCTGAGCCACCTTCTTTCCTGGCTGGGCAGGCAGTTGGGAGTGGTATCTGCTCCTGGTTAGCAGAATGGGGCCAGGAGGACAAGCAGAGAGCCTGCTCCCACAGGTCACCTGCCCATGGCAGAACAGCTCAGGCCAAACTACCAGCAATTGTTCTGGATTTTCTAAAACATCTTCTGGGGAAATGTGTCCAGAAAGTGTGCCAGGAAAATGGTACAAGGCAGGTAGACTGAGTCCCTCCGTCCTGGCTACCAGGGTTGCACGGGGCAGAGAGCTTGGCAGGACAGGCAGCCTGGCATGGGAGCATGACGCAGCTTTGCTAAACCTCCCCAGGCCTTCCAGGGAGGGTCTGTCCAGCCTCGCCTGCAACCTGGAGAACCTGAGTTCTGGTTTGGAAGGACCCCTTTCCTGAAGCACAAAGGAGCCTGGAGTCAAGGCCTCCAGGATGCAATAATCATTCAACTGGCATTTACTGGACATTCACTGTGTGTCCAGCACTGTGCTAAGTGCTTACATACATGATCTCACTGCATCCTCACGAAGCACAGGTGCCTTCATTGTCCCCCTTTTATGGAGGCACAGACTGAGGCTCTGTGAGGCTACACCATGCACTGGAGGTCAGTAGCTAAAAGCAGGGTCAAGACGTGAACCAGGTGTGTGTGGCTTCAGAGGCCCAGCTCTGAACCACCGTGCCTGGTGGTGTTGTCTTCCCAGGGCTGGGCTGGGCTGGGTGTCACCCCTCAGCTGGGGTTCTCTTCCTCTTCCTCCTCCTTCTCAGCGTTGCCCTGGTTTCTGCCCTAGGCCAGTCCCACCCCCAGAACCCACCAGGCTGCTGGCTGAGCAGTGGACAGGCACTGTCTTTGGGGGAACTTCATACCCAGTGGGCTCTCCCCCCCATCCTTCTAGGAGATTCCGACCTTGCCACTTCTCCCAGGTTTCTGTGGGGTCCAATCTTGCACGCAGCTGCTGTCAACAGCACCAGTACCGATGTGAGCAGCCCTGGTAACAACTTGTGCTCATGGAGACCTGACACTGAGCTAGGCCCTCAGCAGAGCTTCACAGTCATATTTTCACAGCTCCACAAATATCCCCCTTTTACAGACAAGGAAACTGAGCCTCTGAGAGGGTCTGGTCCTAGCTGAGATTCAGACTTCTTCAGTACCCTTTACCCTGACCAGAACAATTAAATACCCCAGGGTTTTCTTGTGTGTCTCATGGCACCTCATGCAATGGTAACTGTGTTCAAACTGTGTGTCCCCAGTCACCTAGGAGGCCAGCCAGGCAGGAGCTGGGCCTGTCCTTCTCACAGTCCACCTGATGCTACAACAGGACCTGCACCGCCGCACTCCCAGAAAGATTGTTGAATGAATGAATGAATGAATGAACAACTGAAAGAATGAAGACCCCAAAGCCCGGGGCCCTAACCTCTGCTCACAGCTACTCTGTGGTCTCCTGGACCTTCAGGAGAGGGTCCAGTGTAGATGCCGGGGGCTCAAAGTTGTTCATAGTTTTCCTTCCACCTACCTCTCCAGTCCCATCTCCGGCCCCTGAGCCCCACCTTTGCACCTCATTCTCACTCCTTGTACTCACTTGCCCTGGATGCTCAACTCTCTTTCCTTTCCCCAAGTACACGTTTTCCCTTCTCACTAGGCAAACTCTGCTTATCCTTTAAGATCCGGCCAGGCTCCAGGGTCCTCCCCACACATCCTCCCCAGCCCCCCAGCAGGGTCAGCCCTGCCCCTCTGGACACCTCCAGCCACCCCAGCCCTCATCACACGGCTTTGCTGTTTACTGAGGTTGGGAATAGCCAGTTAAGCACAGACACTGGTGAGGATCTGTGGTTGGAGGGTGAATGAATGAGTGAAGAAGTGAAAGAAGAAAACAGGGCAAAGAAACACTTCAGTTGTCATCTTGGATCACTCCTCTTCTCATCCTAGGGATTTAAGACAAATTGGCCTCCTGCTCACTCAGAAACTCCTGCTCTGGGGTGGAAGGGAAAATGGATTGAAACCCCATCAGCCCTGGGTATGGACAGGGACATGGTCAGCAGGTGATGGATAACAGCGCCCTTCAGGGATCTCACCCCTGTCCTGAGAGCTGTTTGGGTGTTAAGTGGCCCCCACCCCCAAACAGCAGTGAAATCAGACCTGAGTAATCTGATGTTCCACTTAGGAAAGAAAACAGGATTCCACAGCCTGGGAGGAGGCGGGGGCTGTCTGGGCAGGGGAGAGCCTGCCAGGGTCAGCGTCAGCCATCAGGGGCCCGATAAGATCTTCCCAGCTTGTTACCCTCATCACGCGGGCTTGTGTGCACAGCTGGGGTGGAGGGCTCTCCAGGTAGCTGGGTCTCTTCTCCGTAACCTGCCTGCAGAGGGGTGGGGGGTATTGTGTACATGTGGATTCAGCTGCGGGAGGAAATGGGCCCCCCAAGGGCTCTGTCTGCCCCTGGGAGCACCAGCTCCCCGCCCTTGAGCCCCCAACTGCATCTACCAGTAGAGCCCAGCAGAACTGATGACTGCGGACAGTCACACAGACCCAACAGCAACCCCCAGCGCAGCCACTCCCTGGGCAAGTCAAGCGCCCACTCTGAGCCTCATTACTCCTGGATTGTTAACAAGATTTAGTGGCATCATGTTTGTCCCTGACACAGCTGAGCAACTCAACAGATTAGGTGACTGTATCATCTGTTGTCTAAATGAGGGCACTTTCAGAGTGAAAGGGTTGTTAATAGTTATTCTGGGACAACAGGTATAAACCAATACTGGCCCAGGCACCCTATCAATAAAGTGCTTTTCCACAGGTCAGAAACTAGGTTCCTTGGGCTCCCTCATCTTTCCCCCAGGACTTGGTGGTGGAGGGCTCTCAAAGAGAGATTAACTAGAAACAAGATCACGTAGCCCTCCTGAAGCACTTACTGCACGCGGACACTGTGTCCGCTCCCCTGAATTGTCACAGACGAGCATACTGAGGTTTGAGGGGTCAGGTCAGTCGCCGAGGCCTCTCAGCCAGCAAGGGGCAGAAATGGAACCTGAAAGCAGCTCTGGCCCACTCCAAAGCCAGACATTAACCACTAGACCACACTGCCAGCCAGCCCAGGCCGGGCCGGGCCCTCTGCCCCAGCAGCAGAGAGGAGAGGAGGCTGGACTGATAAAGGGCCATCTGGAGGCCAGGTGGGAGCCATCTCACCCTGCCAGGTAACCGGGCGCGGCAGCTCTCGGACCTGCGTGGGCCTCCCCCAGGCTCCCCCAGTTTCCTCCAGGCCTTCCCTGAGCTCTCTGTGTCCCACACACCCCCGACCCCCACGGCATGCACACACACACACACACACACACACACCTGCTCAGAGGGCATTTGTGGATTGGTTTCCGAGACTGGAGAATCTCCCCATCAGTCCCCATCAGCTCAGCAGCTGTCAGGATTAAAGAAGATGCAGAGAGAAATCTATAAATGTAAGCTGTGGTTTTCAAAACCCTGTTTGTTGGTAAGCTATTGATTGACTGGAAGGCTCCTCCCAAGTTACCTTTTAAGTTTGATGGTAGATCAGGTGGTGGAGTTGGGCACAGAAAAGTGAGAGAAAAACAGTTAACTTTTCCCACTGTCCTATTGCCCTTCCCAAAATAACTTGCTTGAGTCTTATTGTGGCAGCCCCTTCTGGGGGATACCCATGTCCTGCAGCTGTAGCTACAGGATGGTTATCTTTGGGAATCGGTTCTTCTCTGAATCTGATGCTCTAGATTTCCCTCCCTAAAGCCCAGCCCTGGCCCGTTTGCATTGTGGGATCATGGTATGAAATGCTCAGAGTAGTCCCATCCATGAAACAGGGCAGTGGAAAGAGAATTGGCTTTGGCCTCTTGCTGAACTGAGAATCCTACCCTACCGCTTACTAATAATGGGGCCTCAGGTGAGAGACGGCTCCTCTCTGAGCCTCAGCTTCCTTGTCCGTAAAATAGGACTACTACCCAGTTTACAGGGTGTGATAAGAATCACATTCACGCTCAGGCTGGGCTCACGGTCGATGCTGAGGGAAGTTCCCGTATGTGTCTTCTGAGTCAGGTGCTGTTGGAGACGGGCATGTTTCACTTGGGATTCTTTCTAGCAAGATGTGCCCTTTCAGCAATTTTGCAGAGTTCCTCAGAATCCCTGCCAAGAGCTGACAGGGACGGAGGGCCTGGAAGCTTCTCCTGCCCTCTCAGCTTACCTGCTGTCTGTCCTACCCCGAGAGCTCCTTTCTCCCACCTGGCCCCAGCAACAGGCAGGCAGGTATCCCAGCTTGATCATCTGACTGGGTCACCCCCAACCCCCGTAGGTCCCCAAAGAAGAACCTTCTTCAGACCAGGGAGCCTACCTCTCAAAGAGACCACCTCCCCCAGATAAGGCAGGCAGCTTCCTCCAGAACTCTGCACTTGGCCCTCTGCAGACCCCTGACCAGTGTTTCCTCTAGGCCTAGTTGGCCCTATGGAGGTGCACAGAGAGTTCTCCAACCTGGACCTGTTCCCAGGAAGCACCCCAGTCTGTTGAGGGAACTGTTGCCCTCCCAGGTGACACAGGTGATCCCTGCTATGCTAGAGGGATGCCCTACGGCCTGGCCAGAGGCAGGGTCCCCTCTAAGCCAGCTGTTTCCACAGACACATGGCTTGGCAAGCTGGGAGTGGACTGAATTTCAACCCCACTCACTCCTCTGATGACTGTCTTGGTCAGTGAACAACTTGCACAACCATGTAGCAGGGCCCAGTAGGGGGCACAATCCATGGGAGAGACAACAACTATTCTGATCCTGTAAGTCAGAGTCGGTGCTCATAAAGCTAATGGGTGGAAGCCCTGCCCTCAAGGTCCCCTGGATAGCAGGAGAGCAGGGGGTGATGTCACTGGGGAGGTGGAGCTGGAGAGGAAGTGGGGCTTGTCCTCAGAATTCTCGGTTACCATGTTTAAGAGTTAGAGTTGACTCTAAAGTCCAAAGGGAGCCACAGAGGGGTTTTCAGCAAGGAGTGACACAACCTTACTGCTTCATGGAGAGTGGGTTGAGGGGAAGCAGCTGATGAGGGAGGGAGGATAAGGGAAACAGCTCCACTCTACCCCTCTGATGTAAGCTCAGTGAGGGCAGGACCTGGCGGGGCTTATTCAGCGTGGTAAGTACAGTTCCAGGAGCCTCGTGGGCACTCATATCCTGAGTGGATTATTAATCCAGGGGAGAGGTCTGGAATCTTGGCTCATGTCTCCTGGCTACTTGGCCTGGCTACTTCGTAATGTATCCAAAGGTAGAACCGTGGGCCAAACTCTGTTCCTCTTCTCGGAGACCCTCCATTTGTTGCACTCTGATATGGAGAACACCACGGGGTAGAATGTGGGTACCAAGAGGAATGTCTAAAGTACCCTGAAAAGCAAGAAGGTTTGCTGACCGACCCCTCCCACTCCATTTATTCATCCACTCACCTGGCCATCTAACCTGCCTGCCCTCACCTACCTCCTCTACCCACCCATTCACCCACCTGTCCATCATCCATCCATCCCCCCATCCATCTATCCAGTATTCATGGAGAGTCTACTCCATGTCAGGCAAATGGAGACACGACAGTGAAACCTACAGGCATAACCTGCCCTCGTGGGCTCACTGGGGGAGACAGACAACAGTCAGGTGACCCTGGTGCAGCAAAAGCCTCTCCCTTGAAGCCAGGGCTGCTTCGCACATCTGTTAAGACAAGCCCCTTTGCCCCTGGGGCCGGTGAAGGGGTGAGCAGGGTCTGGCTCTTAGAGACAGTGTTACCCAGAAACAAACCCTTGGTCCAGTCTACAATTATCTCTTGAGCTCCTTCTCCCTGCCATGCCCTGCATTAGTCCTGGGGATCCAGCAGACAAGGCCCCTGCCCTTGGGAAGCTCCCATTCCACGTCCTGTGCTGGCTCTGGAGTTGCTTAAGTGATTTGGGCAACTGGCCCCTAACATTTAGAGGGCCACAGCTGACAGGGCACACGGACAGGGTGTGATACGTATTCTCACGGCATCAGGGTCAAGGTTCAGGGGTTAGCTAAAAGAAAAGACTAACATATTTTGCTTGGTGGACCTGGGAGGGTTTTTTGTAGGAAGTAACAAATGAGCCCACTCTTTTGAACTTTCTTATTAGTATTATTACAAAAGCAGTACACACTGGGAAAAATACTTCCCACCACCGCCTCCACCCCCCATCAACCAGGTCTAGTCCCTGGAGATAGGCTCCATTAGAAGGTGGAATAAATCCCTCCAGATGCTGTTGCACATATTTCTGTTCAGTCCTACATGCAGAATTTTTGGACAAAATGAGATCATGCTGCACATATTGTTGGGCAACATGTTTATTTCTCTTGCTGGGCAGTTCCTTCCATGTTGGTGCATTCAGTTCCACGTCACTTGCTTTTCAGGGCCAGCATTCATTTCACCAGTCCCCTGTCAAGGGACAGTTGGGTTCACCATAGTTTTTCATTATAATCATCTCTATGGTGAACATCCTTGCACAACAGCTTTGCACAGGTGCACAAGAACTGGATTTGGAAAGGAGATTTGGAGTCCAATAGACGGACCTGAGGGGAAAGGCATTGCCAGTAGATGGAAACTGTCTACAAACACCCAGAGATAAGGAGCAGCCTCTGGCTGGTCTGGGGAATGGTCAGTGGCTCCAAGTCACTGAAGCATTGTGTGCCTCCAAGGGGGAAATCCATAACCCGGCGGATCCTTCCCGAGGCTGGGCTAGACCCCCAGGATCCAACAGAGTCAGAGGAAGCCACGACGGGAGGATGCTTGGAGTGTGCGACTCCTGCTCGGGGCTGTATCGAGCCTGGGCCCATTGGTGAGGCTGCCTGTCTGTCTAGGAACCCCGGAGGTTTTAGCCCAACTGCGGGCCCCAGCTCTGCAAGCCCACACTGGGTCCTTGAGGAACTCCCCAGCCTCAAGAGCAGTCCTGGGCATGGATGGGTCCAGTTCAGGAGGATGTGGCCTTCTCTCCCCAGAGATCTGACATCTGCCTCCAACCTCGGTCCCCTGCCCCCAGGGGCCTGCCATCTCTGCCCTCCCCTCCCGCTCTCCTAACCCTAGCAGCAACTTGTGTAATGGGAAAGGCAGCTTTCCAGCATGTGGTCCTCACTCTATGCAGTATGTATTTTTATTTTTTCAGCACATTGCAAAATTCATAATACCCAGTAATGACTTCCTCACTGTACTGGGTAAAGGGAAGGGGGGTGGGGTGGGGAGCAGGCCTTGAAGAAAAATGAACCATGGCAGGCGTGGACTCCATTTGTAACAATATGGAAATTGATTGTTGAGTCGGAGGAATATTTTGTAGTTTGCTTAGCTGTGCTCGGCACTAATAGCCGGGAACATTAGTGAACCCCGGGAATGAGTTATGGGCGCATTAAGGAGGCTGCGAGACTCCTCAGGCCTCCCTCGAAAGCAGGTTCCAGCCCTGCAGGTCTGTCCACCCCGAGCAACATCTCCTTCCTGCCCTGGGAGAACCAGGCTGGAGACAAACACATGCGGTCATCTTGCTGGAGCAGTGGGGGTGGGCCCAATGTTCTCGTCTCAGCTCCCCCTGCTTGTTTGCTGGGGCACCTTGGGCAGGGGACTCAGCCTCTCTATCTTAGTTTTTCCCTCTGCATAATGTTGCCCTCACTAGGGGCTGTGGGAGGACTGGGAAAAATAATGTAAAGCCAGGATTACAGGGAATGGCAAAGTGGATGGATGGATAGATGGATGGACAGATGGATGGATGACTTTCCAGCTGAAGATGATGGCTGGAATCAGGAAGATCCTGGGCTGCCGGTTGGAGACACCAGGGGTGACAAGGCTGCCAGGACTACAGGGTCACAGGCCTGGGGAGGTTGGGATGAGAAGGACTGCAGGTTGAGACCCATAATTGGGAGCAGGGAGGCAATGGCTTCCAGCTTTCTCTTGACAGAGGCAACTCCCAGATTCAGAGCTCCACCCAGATCAGAGTATTTTCAGTTCTTTCTTGGGCCTCCTCACATGAGTCAGCTTGATGTGAAGTCATGGTCCCCACCTGTCCAAGAACCTGTGTCTGTTTTCATCCTCCCCGGTGCTTAGGTCAAAACCACGTGCATCTTCCCTGATGCCCCCTCTCCTTCTCTTCCTATATCCTGGGCTTTTGACCCTCTAACTGTCACTCAGTTCTATTTCCTCTCTCCATCCTTCAGCCACCTGCAGCCCAGGCCTCACCATCCCTCCCAGAACCACTGCTTTGGGCCCCCCTGCTTGCCTTCCACCCCTCTACCCTGAGGTCAGAGTGAACTTTTTAAGGTGCCCATCTGATCTTGTCACTCCCTTGCTTGAAAGCCTTCCATACTTCCCAGTACCCTTCCAAGGACTCAAGGCCTTCCAGGACCTTCCAGAGGCATCTCGCCGACTTTTCCTCCCTGCACCTTCCCGACCCCCTCCCTGTCTGTGCTCTAGGACCAAGGTCCTCAGACTTGAACGGCATCAAAATCACCTGGAGGACTTGTTAAAATACAGATTGCTACTCCTATGTCCCCAGAGTTTCTGATTCAGTAAGTATTTGCCTTCAGTAAGTATGGACTCGGTAAGAATTTGCATTTCCTACAAGATCCCAGGAGATGTTCTGGGGAACCTCACTTTGAGAGCCACGTGTAGGCACATGCTATTTGTTACTGTTCTCAAACATGAGTTCCATTTCTGGCCTCCAGACCTTGACACCTGCCATGCCAGCTGACAAGAAGTTCTTTTCCTGGCCTCGTCAGCCTGGTGAACTCCTGTCCATCCTCCTCCCTGTGTCCCCAGGCAAATGCCCACCAGGAGCCCCTCTGGTACAGCACTCGCTTGTCCCCATTGGTCCCACCGAGGGCTGGGCACATGAAGTCCTCAGATGGAGGGTATTCTGCCTTGCCCAGGACTCTGGGAAGCTTGTCGTTGTGCATCAAACAAGGGGTCTGACAGCCAGGGGCACAGGCCATTTGTAGGGACGCAGATCCAGGTCAGCCCTCCAGAGGCCAGAGGGAGCAGGGGCCTCTGGGAAAAGAGAGCCAGAGCCGCAGCTCTGACTGGTCAGCTGATAGGCAGGCAGGGGCTTCGAGGGGCAGCCCAGTGTTTTGTTTTAATCACAGGCGAGATGCTGACGTGCCTGGTCCCTGGGGGCAGCGAGGGAGAGACCAGCCCCTGGGGGGGGGGGTGGAGGCATTTCTGCAAACAGAGAAGAAAACTGAAGTCAGCAGCTGCGGGGGAGAGGGGACCAGGGGTCCTGCAAGGAGAACGTTAATTATGCCAGCGGGGCTGAGGGCAGCGCCCCAGCGTTGGTTCCGTGGCCTCCTCGCTCGCTTCTCGGTGCTGCCACTGCTCAGGGCTGGCCTTGCATGCCCTTCCCAAGGACAGCAGTGGCCGGGGCCTTGCAGGAGCCCCATTAGGAGCCACTGAGTGGCTGGAAGTTGTTGGCTGCAGCAAAACTTCCAGCGCATCCTTTCCATGGTTACCCTGGGCGGCCCTGGGCCGGCCGGGAAACTGCTCGCCCTACCTATTTTAAACACCAGTATAATGGTTTATGGCCCATGGAGGGATAATTACAGAGTGCAGAACCCGGCTTTTATGGCCCCTCCTCCCCCGGGCACACTTAGAGAACAGTATGTGTCATGTAGCCAATTTAGATAATGATTCTGATAAAGATAAACGGAATTGTTTATTATAAGTAATTGGGTCTGCTAAGGCCCAGATGAGGCAGTGATGGGGCAGGACACCCTAGGACGTGGGGACATGGGGACAGGGGCCTGGAAGGGGCTCCGGGGTGGGGGAGACAGCCCTCTCTCTTTCCTCTCCCTGTCTTCTTCTCCCACTCTACATCTCTCCATCTCTCTCTCCCTCTCCTCTCTGGGGCTGAGCGGATCCTCCTCCATCCTGCATCCTGGGCAGAGACTGCTCCTGGGCATAAATAAATCATGGGGTTTTCTGTTGAGTCAGCTGAGAGGGGGAAGCACCTGCAAGGAGGAATGGGAGCAGAAGGGGGTTCCCCAGGCTGGTCCCTGGACCCCTGGGGGCTGACATCCGTCTGTCCGTCCTCCTCAGAGGGCAGCTGGCAGGTGTGTGAGGGGGTGGGGTGCAGGAGTGCAAAGGACTGGGGCCAGCCCAGGACTGTCACAAGGGGGGTGGCGGCCCCCTGTTGGGGGTCTTTGTGAAGGATAAACAAAACGAAGGCCCTTGGAGTCCACCCCCACCCCACAACATACACACCTGAGACCTCTAATTATGCCTCAGCCCCAGGCAGGGCCGTGGGAACGCTGCCCCTTTAGCCGGCCCTCGCTGACCCCTCTCCCCAGCTCGCGGTTTCTCTCTTGCTGCCTCCCCAGTCTTGGTGCCTGGTCCTCTGGGAGGAGAGGGATTCTGACGATTCTGAAATGTGGGGTGCTCGGGGAGTGGAGCCTCCGAGAACAGGATGCCTGGGACCCAGTGTCTCTGAGACAAGAGTCCCACAGACCAGGCCCTGAGCGGGGAGTTCAGCAAGCCAAGGTCTGTCTGTCCTGAGGAAACCCTACAAACCAGTGCCCTGGAAGTGGGAGACCCAAAAGCTGGGGTTTGAGCTTTGGGGGATCCAATAAGCTGGGGAAATCCTATAAACCAGAGCCTAGGCCATTGAGACAAACCAAACAAAACAAAACTGCATGCCAGGGTGCCTGGTGGGGGGTTCCCAAAGATGGGATACCCCTTGAGGCCTGAGGGTCCCCACAAGCCAGGACCCTTGAGTCAGGGTCCCCACAACAGAGGCCCAGGGCCCACCAGACCCGGATGTGGGGCCCCGGCTTGGCTGCCTGTGGCTGCAGCTCCCCCGATGGAAACCCAAACCGGAGGAGCGGCCTGTCACCCAGCCTGTGATCGGCAGCATGATTGAGAGGGGCGCGGCAGGGGAAAGGGGACTGCGCGCCCCCAGGCAGTCCCATCGCACGGAGCAGCCGCACAGCAGGAGTCTGAAGAGGAGAAAGAGCGGGGATTTTCTCTTTCTTCCCTGCCTGCTTATCTGATCACCGAGGAGGGAAGGGCTCCCGTTCAAAGGCAGTCTCCTTATCAGCTGGGGTTTTGTTTGGGGCGTGATAGCTGCACCTGGCAGGGAAGCCATCCAGCAGGTGGGGGTGGGGGTGGGGGTGGGTAGGCAGCCTGGGCAGGTCTGGGGCTCTGGAGTGGCTGTATGTGTCCACATGGTGAACATATAAGCGTGCACGTCTTTGTGTGTATCCACTAGTCTCTGTGTGTGCAGGTCTATACATCGTGTGTGTGTGTGTCCGTGCGTACACATCTGTGTGCCATTTTCTGCTCCCACCTGTGCATGGCTTTGTGCAGACCCACGCTGGACAGGAGTCAGAAAGAAGGGGCTCAGATTCTGGGCCTGGGACTGGCCTAGGCACTGCTTGGCTTCCCCCACCCAGGACACAATGAGCTAGATGCTGGGCCCTCCGTCTGGAGTCAGACAGCGTGGGGTCTGGGGAACGAGGCATCGCAGTTCACTCATCAGAGGACAGGGACTGTGGGGGACAAGGCTGGGGTGAGATGGGGTACCCGTGGGGGTGTGGCTCTCCAGGGCCAAGATGTTTATAGAGAAGAGAGTGTGGGAGAAGCCAAGGCAGAGGCCAGATCAGCTGAGCAGGACATGTCTAGCCCAAAGGGCCAGGGGCCCCCAGAGGAAAGACAAGGCGGTCGGCCTAAGAATTGCCAACGAACTTGGGTCTTTTTGTACTAGGAGTTGACTTAGCTTGATACCCATTCCCCATCCTAACTGTATGCCCCCTGTGTGTTGTTGTTTTTTTTTAAAGTAGATTTTTAAAATTAAACTTCTTATTTTGAACTAATTATAGAGCCACATGCAGTTGTAAGAGATAATACAGGGAGGCGCCTATACCCTTTTTCCAGTTTCTCCCAGTGGTAAACATCTGGCAAAACTATAGTACGAGCTCACATCCAGGATATGGATGTTATTACAGTCCACCCATTTTATCCACATTTCCCCAGTCTTGCATGTACTCATTTGTGTGTGTTTAGTTCTCTGCAGTTTTATCACCTCAGTCAAGATACAGTACATTCCCATCACCACAAGGAACCTGCGTGTTCCCCTTTTATAACCATACCCATTTCCCTCCTGCCCCCCTCCCACCCCCACCCCCCACCCTGGATTTTGTTGCTTTAAATCGTAGCAAATGGCTCCTCTGCCTTCCAGGCCCCAAGGTGAACGTCAGGGCGTTGTCTTGGTACGTCTCATCCCGCTCCCGCACCCCTGCATACCAGCAGTCATCAGGCCTAGACCCACTGGACATTCACCTTCTCCGTCGTTTCCAGAATTCCTCCCCTCACTCCATCCTCCCGCTCCTGTCCCGGCTCATCTCACTTGGCTGCCCGCCTCCAGGCCTGGCCCTGCCGCCCATCTGCTGTGCTGTAGCGCACACTTCTTCTCAAACACAAAATCAGCCACATCCCAAACCACCATACATCACCGCCATGCCCCAGGTCTCCCATGGCACCGGTGGTCTTAGGATACCAACACAGAACACGCTGCTGGTTCTGCCCTGCCCACCTCACAGGCCCCTGGTCTCTTCCACTCTGCGTTCCAGCCCTTCTGAGCTACTTGTAGGGCATCCGGGGTGCCATGTTATCTGCTGGGGTTCAGTGTCCACCCCTGTGTCCTCCTATTGGGTAATTCTGCCCTTCCTGCAGGTTTTAGCTTGAATGTAACATCCAGGGAGCCTTCCCTGACACTGTGCAGGGTGGGGATGGGGGGATGCTGCCCTTTTGCTGGGCTCCCACAGCCCCCTGGGCTTCCCCCACCCCAGCCCCACTCACACATATTGTCAGGGTCTGTTTACTCACCATTCTTCCCCAGAGACTGCAAATAACTTAAAGGCAGGGGCTGTGTCTGGTGCTGCGTTGTTAACTTTGTGTCTACATGGTAGAAGGCAGGCACCAGAAGCTAGTTTGCGTGAATGATGAATGGATGGGTGGTAAGTACGCAGGTCGGCTCAGGGTGGGGATGAACAGCAAGAGGCTGGAGCAGCAAAGGGCAAGGCTGTCTTCTTTGCTCTTGCCCAAACTGTAACCACACATCCTAGAATGGGGGTCTTTCCTGTGTGGCCACTGCCTTCACCCCTTTGACCCAAGTGTCAAGGCCTGAGCACATGGCTCTTAAGGATGAAACAAAGAAACAACCATTGAGTGCCCTCTGGATGCCAGGCTCCGGACATGCCACAGGAGACAGGGCGATTAGTAGGAAGAATAGAGGCAGTTGTGACATCCAGTCCTGGATCTCTTGTTTTCCACCTGTGTGACCTTGGGCTAGTCACTTTTCCCTGTGAAATGGGGTGGGGGTGGGGGTGAAGCTAATATCTTCTTCTTGGGATGGTTAGGGGAAGCCAGTGGATACAAACATTGATAAAGGGCTGTGCTTTTGTCATGGGACAATCAACCCTCCAAAGGTCCCCTGCCTGCGGCCATAGCCGGAAGGGTTTCCCAGCTCAGCCCTGACTACCCCTCTTTCTTGGGGGCCCCATAGCCCTGCCCCTCAGCCCTCCTGGGGTGCCCTTTTGATCCAAAGATCTCAGCTTCCTCCACCAGGTCCCCAGCAAGTTCTCCTGGAGGAGATGGCAAGATGGTGAGTAGGTGGAAGAGAACACTGGGTGGGTCTGAGCCACCTGGCCAGGGTGCTAGAAGTCAGGAGGAACCTGCCCAGCATGGAGGAATTCTGTCCCAAAAGGGAAGACAGACACATAGCCAGGAAAGTAGCTTCAAGATGGCTGGTGTCACATTTTGGAATCCTGACTTTGCCCCTTACTGGCTGAGAAGGAGGAGAGGTTTTTGCTATTTTCTTCATTGTTGTATCCCTAGCACTCAGAACAGTGCCTGGCACATAGTAGGTGCTCAAAAGCATATTTGTAGAAAGAATGAATCCACCTTGGGAAAATCACTTCACTTCTCTAAGCCTCAGTTGGAAATGGGGATATAATGCTGTGGGTTTGGTTTTTGTTTTGTTTTGTTTTGTTTAGTTTGAGATACAATTCACACAACAAAATTTCACATGGCATAAAATGCACCATTTCAAAGTATATAGTTTAGGGTTTTTAGCACATTCACGAGGTTGGGTGCTGCTGTTGTGATAGTGTGGGTGTGTGCTCCCTTGTGGCCTGCTCCTGGCTGCTTCAGAGGTGTTGCTTTGCTTCTTCGTTCACTGTATACACCTACCACTTCCTAAGAGGAGGTGTGGCAGCTTCCAAGAAAAGGTAGAGTCAGTTAGATTCGTAAAATGAAAGCAGAGATCAAATCCCTAGTGAGTGCAGAGGAAGTAAATCAGGCACCCAGGTCAGTAACTTACCAAGGTCAAGGTTTAAGATGAGCTCTGAGCATCCTGGCAGCCAAGATGGAATGGAAAAGAGGAGGAGGTAGAGAATTCCCTTGATCTGAACACAGGAGGCAGATGAGTTCCTCCAAAGAAGAAAATCTCTGCTCCCAAGTTCATTTTTTGTAGGCATCTTCTGTGAGGAATGGAAGGCAGGCAGGTGTCAGATCCCCAGCCCTTGCCTGGGGTCTGCCCATCAGACACTCTTGTTCAACCTTTGACTAAGTGAAATACTTTTTTATTTTTTTTATTTTTTATTTATTTTTTGTTTGTTTTATTTTTGAGGTGAAATACTAAACGAGATCTTCAGTAGAGGCTGTCTCCCCAGGCTGGTGGCTTCAGACAGGCAAGGACGATGGCCTCAGACGTTGCTTGGAGAAGACATTTCTGGCGGGTCATTCCCAAGGAAGGAAAGGGTATGAGGCTACAGGGACCCACAGGTACAGGGGCAGGTAGAACTCAGGCCTTGTCCTGCCTGGAGCTGAGCTGAAGCACAGTGGGACTGCAGGGTTTCTCAACCCGGGCACCACTGACACCGTGGGCCACACCGTCCTGTCATGGGTGCTCCTGCCGTGTGCCGTAGGATGTGTGGCGGCAGCCCTGGGCTCTGCGCCCAATGCTGCTAGCACCGCCCCCTCCCCTGCACTGGGACAATCAAAAGTGCCTCGGACATTGCCAAGTGTCCCCTGGGGGAGAACCACGGAGTTGGAGGGACACCCAGCCTTCTGACCTTACACTTCAATGTGGCCACACTTGGGAAGTTAGACAGTAATAACCCCGAACCCCCTCCATCTCCAGATGGGCCTTTGCCCATCATCTGATGAAAGAACCAATCACATCCTTGTGAGGTGGCCCTGATCACCTGCCAGCTGTTCATCTGATCCATCTAAACAGCGTTTGTATGATTATTTTAACATTTTATTACATTTTGTTCTGAGATTTAAAAAAAAGTAAAACAAGTGGGAAATGGAAAAAATAAAAGTGCTGCAACTAGTTAGAAGAAACATTCTTCTCACAAGGGTAAATAGCACCTGCTTGACAAAATGAACATAAGACTGGTCTGATTATAAAGGCAATTTGCAAAATTAAAGAACACAGGCATGCTTGATAGTGCATTAAAAACACAGTCAATGTACCTTTCAAGACTGAGCCGGTGCCTTATATGACACACAAAATGCACTGAAAAGGCAAAGTGTACTTGAGAATTTAATCTTATTTTCAGTTCTCTGCAAACAAAACCCTGCTCATCATGTGGAAGTCTTCTCGCTGGCACAGTCAGCTTATGCGTGGAAGCAGGCGCTGCCTCCGGGCTGGGGATAGAGGGATATCAGAAGCCTCATGAGGGAGGGCAGCAGGTCATCCCCTTGCCACTTCCCCAGGGGCATGGATGCCCTCACCCTGCAGCTCCTGGGCCAGAGGTTGAACTGGGAGATATTGATGCATTCCACATTCAGTCAGGCAGGCATTCAGCATGCAATGAGTGAGGCTGTATTGTGTGCTGACTGCTGTATTAGGTACAGAACATACAGAGATAAGTAAGAGAACCCCAGGGAGCAACCAGTTTTGTATGAACACCCACAGCTGGCAACATACTGTTGTTCAGGTTGCTCACTGCACAAGGACACCCAGCTAAGGGGGTGTGTGGGGGACTGAAATCTACCTTGCACTTTGCTCACCCAGCACAGGGCTATGTCTGGCCAGAAGAAGGGGCGCCTTCTTCATTTTGCAGCAAGGTCCACCAAGGTCCAGCGGTCCAGTGATCAGAGTGTCCATAGAGAACAAGGGGCCTTGGAGCTTCGCTTATGGGGAGTAGCAGTGGGATGGGAGAAATCTTCTCAGAGAAGGGGCCAAGGAAGTTGACAGTGAGAGTTGGAGATTTGCAGAGAGGGAATTTCTCAGCTGAGCACAGGGGTCAAGGGGTCGTGCAAAGGGATGTCGTGTTTGGAGAGGGTGATGACTGGGGTTAGGACTGTGGGACTGTGGCATGGGGGTTAGCAATAGATCCAACAGTTCAGGAGGGACTGAGGTTGCACAGGTATCAAATGCCAGGTTTGGGGGTTGGGGAAAGGGTGTCGGGAAGGGTCTAAAGCCCTGGAAGGCCTTGTCAGATCTGGATCTCATTCAGGAAGGTCCTGCTGGCAGAGCTCAGAGTGGGCTAGGACCAGTTCTGTCTGAAATTTGCCCTGCCCCCTCCCCCAACAGCCTGGCCTCCGGGGGCCCGGGGGTACCCTGCCTACTGACCTTCTGCCCTCCCTCCCGCCTGGCAGCCCCCTCTCTCCCATCCAAATTCCTACCTCCTGATTAGATTTGGTAAGGACTAATTAGATATTATTCATTATCTGCAAAAATGAGATCAGAAATCAGGAGCTCTCCTCAGAAGAAGGTGGCCTCGCCCCTCATCCATCATGCCTCTAAGTAACCAATTTAAAGTCAGGTGGACGCACACAGCAGCATTATTACCTTGTCATAAATAGTTAGGGGAAGGCCCCCGAACGAGGCGGCTTTATAAATGGTTTTTATCATATTAGTTTGCAGTTATTTGTCATCCACTTTGCTTAAGATAAATGCTGAACAAATAATCAAATTATCAAGCCAAAACCTCCTGAAAATCATTTGCATTAATTGCAGCAGGAAAGGCCAGGCATCCAAATCGGGAGCACCCCCCTGCCCGTCCCAGGCCTGGTTTGGGGCTTCGGGAGGGAGGATTTCCTGGTGGGGGAGGTGGTCTGCACTGGGTACTAGAAGCACCCAGAGGCTCCAGGTGGGATGGACAGGCCAGACCCAGGGATGGAGTGCAGGGGGGTGGGGGCAGGCTTCCAGGGGGCTGAGAGGTGTGCATGCAGGGGCTGGGGCTGGGGGGCTTCACAGTGGGTCTGTGGGACCATCTCTCCCTCACTACACAGGGTCACACAGACTGACACACACAGATACATTCAGGCACACTCACGCAGACATATGCATGCAGACCAACACACGCTCATAGACATGCACACAAGACACACCCACACAGGCACACACATACACGTTGGACAGTACACACACACGGGGACGCTCCTTACTGTCTGTCACTGGGAGCTGGTGCCTTTTGTCTGGCCCTGGAAGGGCCCTGTCACAGGCCTGAATGGACCCCCTGTCCCCCTGGAGTGTGACAGTTCCAGGGAACTTGTGCCCCAGGCCTGTCTGGTTTCTGTCCTGGCCACCAGTGCTGGGCAGGTGGTGAGGAGGGTCCCAGGCCTGGAAGGAACGTGTCCAGGGGCACCGCTGATGCCCTCCCAGCTGGGCTCGGGCAGGCTCCCTCCAGCAACAACAACTCAGCGGAGAATGGCAATTTCACGCCACCCCCAGGAGACCCTCCTGCGCCCCAGCTGGGCCATGGATGGATGGACCCCGCAGGCACCCAGCCCCCTTGCCCAGCAGGGCCTGCTCTGGTCCATGCAGCCTCCTCCACTCTCAGGTCAGGGCAGAGACCCTGTTACTCTTCCAGCCACAGACACTGGTGTGGTTTCAGAGGTTGCCCTGTGTGGGTGTCTACACTGGTGATGGAAGTTGTCCTGTGTGTGGGGTTGTCTACACCAGCCTCAGAGGTTGTCCCATGGTGGGGGTGAGTACATTGGCCTCAGAAGTTGTCCTGGTGTGGCCAAGGCAATGTGAGTTTTCTGTGGTCAGTGTAGACCTGCTTGGAGCTGCCCAAGAAATGACTTCTGAGGCCAATGAAAATACTATAGCAAATAAGCATGGATGCTGGAGCCAGGTGGCCTGGGGTTGCCCCAGCTCGACCACTGTGGGGCTGTGGCCAAGTCACTTAACCTCTCTGAAAACTGCAGGTAGTAACAGTATCCACTTCCAAGGGTCACTGTGAAGGTTAACTCAGCCAACTCCTGTAAAGCACTTGTATCAGTGCCACAGTCCGCGCCAGGGAAGGGCTTGAGATATGACTTGTCAGGGTGTCTGCAGAAGCCAGCATGGATGCACTGGGTGATCGTCACTCAATTCTTTCATCTATTTACCCCTTCCTTCCTTCATTTAACAACTAGTGTTCCCAGACACCTGATGTGGGCTGGGGATGCATCCCGCAAAGGCCATGTCTAAACTGCCATCTAGGGTGGGTAAGAGGTAGCCAGGGGAAGGAGAGTGGGAAAACTTCGCCACACAGGCAGACAGCCATGCACAGGGCAGTCTCTAAGGGCAGCAGAGACACCTCCACACAGGACAGCCTCTGAGTATAAACACCCACACACGGGACAACCCGGAGACCCAGGTAGAGCCCCTCACGAGGGTGACCTCTGAGGCCAGTGTGGATGCCTCCATGCAGGGCAGCCTTTGAGGTCCTTTGGCTTCTTGCCAGGAGCTCCGTCGGGGCCAGGCCAGGTTTCTGAGCAGCCAGGGCAGGAGAGGCAGCCCAGGATGGGACAGGCAGACATCTCCAGGGCAGCTGCTCCGGGCGTGGTGGGTGAAGGGCTGGTGTGGAAGGAGCACTGAAGCTGGGTAGAAGCACATGGTTGCTGTCTATTTATTGGGCAATGGAGCAGGCTTAATGGGCCAGCCCCGGAGGCCATGGATCGGAGGCCCTTAGTGGAGCCATAGATGAAGGAGGTCCCTCCTCTGTGCCCCAAATGCCCCAGCTCAGCTGAGCCAGCCACGGCCCAGGGCTCAGTAGGCCCAGTGGAGCCCTGCCTGCCACCCCCCAGCCCGCCCTCCCTGTCCACCAGCCTGCGGTGGGCCTGTGGCAGCATCGAGCAGGCACGTGGGAATTCCAGGCCTTGGGGGGAGGGGCTGGGCCTGCCCCCAGTATCCTCAAAGCCCCAAGGGGGTCTCTGTAAGGTGTGGCCACAGCCAGGAGGGAGGACACCTGGCCAGGTGACCTTTGCCCCGGCCTGGGCAGGCCTGCAGTGCCCCTGGCCCAGTGGCCCCCACAGCCCCCGGCCGCCTCAATCACTCATCTCGCCACCCTCTGAACAGCTGGTGCTTCCAGGGAAATTACCTAATGAATCAACAATGCAGGGACTGTGGAGGCGGAACGGCGGCGGGAACAGGCCTTTCTCTGAGCCCTGAGCCCACCGGGCATGGAGGGCACCTGCGGGGCGGCAGGGATCCTGCACCACAGCCCTCCGGGGGCTCATGCCCCCTGCACCCTGCAGGTGGACAGCGGGTTAAAGAAATCTGGGTGCCACTGCCAGGCCCTGCTTTGCCGCTTGCCAGCTGTGTGGCCTTAGGCAAGTGACTTAGCTCTCCCAGTTTCAGTTTTCTCATCTCTGCAAATGGGGTCATTCTGGCCCTGTATGCCGGGGGCTGCTCTGATTGAGAGAGATGGCCCAGGTGGTACCAGCCTGTAGTGTGTCAGGAGTGAATGCTTGGTACCTGGTGATCAAATAATAATAGCAGCAGCAGAAATAATAGCATGTAACTATATAATAATTGCCATTGTTTTGATATTCTTATTATTACTATGCCTGTCCAGGAAACATTCATTTATTTATAGCTCCCTATGATTTGCTGTAGGACCCTTGCCAGGGGCTATCCTTGGAGTCTCAGTTTCCTCAGCTGCAAAGTGGGGCCAGAGCCTCTTTGCTTGTGGGTGGTGGCGGGGACTGTGCATGGCATCTAGCCTGGTTCCTGTCCCTGGAGACCTCCTGGCTGCCAGCCTGGGAGCACAGCCCTGGGAATTCAGCAGAACCAGTTCCCTGGTCTAGCTGTGCATGGCTCCCACACCCTGCCCTCAGGGAGAAGGATGCCTGCTCCCAGGGTGGGCATAGGGGGCTGGGGAGGTACGGGCGGAAGTGTGTGGGGCTGGGGCTGGGCTGGGAGCCGGTGGGCGGCCTGTTGGAGCAGGCCCCAAGCTGGGCACAGAGGGCCTATTGTTGCTGGGCCCAGCCAGACCAGGCCCATGAGATCGGCCACCACTGCCGAGTTTCGAGAAGTGTCTAGACAGGGCAGCCCCAGGCCCTGGCCTGGCCTTCCTTGGAGTGGGGCCGTGCCACCAGGGATAGGTGAGAGGCTGGTGTCCTCCGCTCGGATGGGACCCACCATACAGACAGAAGAGGCTTGGGTGGGGCAGGGCTGCTGAGTGGGAAGAACAGGCACCAACCAGACACTGCTGGTGAGGAGGACAGCACTGGCCATGGTGACTCAGGGCCTGGAGGTGAGCCTGAACCTGGGAGCCAGAACACTCTGGATTCGAATCCTGATTCTGTTGCTGTGTGACCTGGGGCAAGTGAGTGACCCTCTCTGAGCCTTGTTTTCCTTAAGTGAACAACCTAAAGTTTAAGAACTCAGGGGTCAGAGAGACTTGAGTTCAAATCCCAGCTCTGCCACTTACTACCTGTGTGACCTTGGCAAGAGACTTGACCCCATCCAAGCCTCAATTTCCTCATCTGGAAAATGAGAATAATAATCCTTTCCTCATTTCTAAAATGAAATGAAATATGTAAGATGTTTAGAACAGTGCCTGGCACATAATAAGTGTCCAATAAATGTTAACGACATAGCCGTTATCATCATCATCCCAATTTGTTTGGGATGAAACAGCTTGCAGGTCACTTGCCCAGCTTTGACTGGCACATAGCCAGAGCTCAGTACCCAGAAGTGCCTTCTCCAAGGTGGCATGCTGGGGCCCACATCTCCTCCTTGGGCTCAGTTGTTCTGCCTGTGAAATGGGCTCATGGAGACCAGGCCACCTGCAGGGCAGGAGCAGGCAAGCCAAGCTGGCTTCCTCTTTGGGGGAATCCCCTGGGCTTCTCTGCCTCCCCTGTGGGGCTATTTTTAGCCCAGCAGCTGTGTAGGAGTTGCTGCTCTTATCTCTGCCTGGTATTTTTGGCACGTCCTGACATAGGATTCCTAGCCTGCCCCAGCCGGCAGCACCCACCGAGCCCAGGCCTAAGACCTATGTAGCATGGGGCCCTGGCCCCAGCCAGACACACCAGTCCTCTTACCTCCCAATCCCAGCCCAAGGGGCAGCAGGAGGAGAGGGATGCCAGTCCAGCCACCCCTCCTTGGCCTCCAGCGGCCTCCAGGCCACCCACAGCTGGCCACAGGTCTGAGGCTGTGGGGGTCCCACATCTGTAAAGGGGAGCTGCAGGCCAGTCTCCCCTCCCCCCCCACACTCTGTGCAGTTTCTATGGCAATAAGCACAAATCCCCCAGCCCTGCACAGAGGAGCCTTGTTTGTTTTGCCCGCATAACTCTGGAGGCCAGGTCACAGGCCGGGGCCCCCAAGTCCCCCCGCCCAGCCTAGCCCACTCCCCATCCAACCAGCCAGGCAGACCTAGGGTAGGAGGCAGCTCACTCCTCCCTGCTGGACCACAGTGAGGGGCCATCGACAGGGAGCCCATTCCCTCATCCCGGAGCCTCACTTCCCCTTGTAGAACGGGGACATGCAACTGAGATAGCACATGACGTGCCCCGGACCAGGTGCTCAACAAACGTACAGATTGCCTAGTCTTTCCTGACCTTGACCAAAGAATTCACTTTTCCGAGCCTCAGTTTCTCCATCTGTGAGATGGAGATTAAGGTATCTGCCTCATTAGAGGGACCCAATACTAGGTAAAATGATGCATGTACAGTACTGAGCACCGTGTTTGGCACCAAGCAAGTGCCCCCCCGGTAGGAATGGCTTGTCTTCTCCTGCCAGAGGTGATGCTCGTGTTATTATCCCCAGATGGGGGTTGGGTGTTCCCACCCTGCCCTCCTGCCTCAGGCTTCCTCCAGGTCCCTAGGGCTGCGGGCTGAGCCGTTCCCCCCCCCCATACACACACACGGTAACCTGATTTGGGGGGAGGGGCGGTCCCCCGGCACGGCCCATTATCGGGCCTCCCCCTTCCGAGCCGGAGTCGGGGGCTGGGACGGCGAGGGGCGGGGCTCCCAGCTGTGCGGTGACATTCCGCAGCCCTGCTAACCACTGCTCCTGACTCTGGTGGCTAAATTGAGTCTCGTTTTCCTTAAAATGACTATTTATTGCTTTAATGCAGTATTGAGTATTTACTGCGTGTTGGAGAAAAGGCTCGCCCAGCGCGGGGCTCGGCGTGAGGCTCGGCGCGGCCGCCGGCCGGCGGGGCTGCCTCTGCCTCTGAGCAGCTCCGGGAGAGCGCGTCTGAAGAGGGGGGCGGCCCCCCTTTTCCATAGAAACAAAGGCCCCGCTGGCGCTCCCGGTGCTGGGCTGCAGGGGCGGGGTCACCACGTCTCTGATCCAGCCCACTGCCTCCCCTGGGGGGCAGTGTTTGAGGGTGGAGCGCTGCATGACACCCCCACCCCCACTATCCGCCCCTCACAAGCCGTGAAAAATTGCTGGCCTTTGAACAGAGCAGGCACCAGCTGCCCCCCGCCAGCCCCCGGGTAGCCCACCTCCTCCTCAGTAGGGCCAGCCCTGCCAGCCTGGAGCATCTCAGCTGGGTCCCCCTGCATAGAGACCCCTCCACACCCAGCAGTGCGGGCGCAGGCCCTCCCCTCCCTGAGGGTTGCACTATTGTCTCCAGAGTTAATTCAACGGAACCAAAAAACAGAAGGAAGTGTGCATTGGGAGGCTGCAATGTGCTGGGTGAATTAAAAAGGGGGAGAAGGAGGAGGAAGAGGTGGAAGGGTTTCCACCATCGCTGCCGTGTGTGTGTGTGTGTGTGTGTGTGTGTGTGTGTCGGGCAGGAGCCGTGCTGCTGCTCTACGCCCCTCCTGAGCTCAGTAAGTCCCGGGACAACCTGTGAGGGAGCCACTATTTTTGCCCTATTTTACAGATAGGGAAACTGAGGTTCGAGAGACTTGATGAGAGGCAGAGACTGGCTCTGATCCCAGTTCCGGCTGCTCAGCTCTTTGCATCGCAGGGGCCCAGGGTGTCCTGGCAGCCAGAGGAGGATGCTGGGGGAGAGGCAGCTTCCATTGAATTTTTTTTTTTTGTACAATCCTCATCACTCTCCATTTTAAGCAATTCTAATGACCCAAAAAACCTTGTAGCTCTTTTCCAGCCCTTAATTACTTGTCCCTAGTATTTGTGTGGTCCTAATAAAGTATTCCTATTAATTATAGTCCCTGGTATGCAATAGGTAGGTTTTTCTCATATACCATTCTGTTGCCTCTTCCCAGAGCTTCCATTGACTTTAGCCTTCAAGGATGAAGAGCATCTGGCCCCCGGCAGCCCTGGAGGGGCAGGGGCAGTGCAGGAAGAGGGAGGAGTGAGGGGTGGAGCAGCACTGATTTCCAAGTCCGGGGTGGCTGGAGGAGGGTGAATGAGGCTGATCCAGTGAGTAGGGCCAGATTGAAGAAAAGTTTGCCTTTGTGCAGGCTGCAGCCTCAAATCCATTTGAGAAAGAGGAAAGGAGGCAATAAGCAAGAAAGAGGACAGAAAATTGAGAGCAAAGAAAGAGCCAAATGGAGAAGGAACATGTGAAGAGTACATTGTTAAAGTAATAGCAGTGATGTCAGTAACACCTAACGTGCCTGTGGCCTTTGCACTGTGCTGGGCATTCTAAGTGCTTTACACGTATGAAACATTTTGGAAGGAGAGTTGGGTCCTGACTGAGAAGGACTTTGGAGACCATGCTGAGAAGCTGAGGCTGCTCTAGTTTGTTGGCTGTGAGTGGAGAGCCCCTGACGGCTTCTGGGCAGGGTGTGATGCGGTTCAGTGTCCACCCCGAGAGCCAGGGGGCAGGCAGAGGAGGAAGCCAGCGTAAGGTGGGGCAGGCAAGTGCACAGGGACAAGGGCCTGCAGAGTTGCCACATGGAAGAATGGGGGAGGAGGAGGGGTGGACCAGGGCTCTGAGGTCTGGACCTCGGTGCTGGGAGAATCGCAGGCCAGAGGGAGCCGAGCTCATGGGAGGTGACACATTGGGTTGGGGTATCTCCTTTCTTAATTTCTACATTATAAAAGTCATTGTTGCTTATCATAAAATAAGACAAATAACAAGTCAGTCCAACAGAATGTGACTGGCCTCACCCCTTCCCCACCTTCTTCTCAGAAGTAGGCAGTCAGTGCCTTTTTATGGGATCAGTCTTTTCTCTGCACTGTTCTGCTTTGTGTTTGTTTGTTCCACATGCCAGGGACATCTGCCCATGTCAGTGCACACGGACCTACCTCCGTCTCGGTAACCATGTCGTAATAGCCCAGGGAATGGGTGAGCTTTGATTTATTAACCCGTTTCCCCATTGACATCCCGTTGGGCTGTTGCCAGGGCTTCGCTGTCACACACACATCAGGGAACATCCTGATGCATATATCTTGGTGCACATGTGTGTGTGACAGGAGCCAGGGTGTAAACACATTGTGTTGTGCTGCCCTGGGGTCCTTCCGCCCTGAGTGGCCCAGGAAGCAGGTGGGTAAGGGGTCTGGGGCCTGGGGGAGGAGGAGGGGTTGGCACTACAGAATTGGAGGTGGTGGCTTTAGTTTTGGGGGCATCAAAATGACATTCAAAGCCACAAGACGGTAGGAGGACAGAGCCCGGGGTTCCTGGCATTAAGAGCAGGTGAAGAACCAGGAACCTGCAAATGTATGGGACAAGACCAAGACCACATTTCCATGAATGTGGCCAAGTATGGCAAATGGCAGAGGAGGTGTGAGCATAAATGTCCAGCTCTTGGCACAGTGCCTAGCATGTAATAGCTGATCAGTAAACACTGGTTGGTTGAATGACTGATTGAATAAATGACTGAATGAGGCCCTTGGGTCTGGAAGGTATTGTGCAAGTTTGGGTCAAGTAGGAAGTAAGTACTGGTGAAGACGTGATGCCAGTTGGTGTGGATAGTCTCCCACCAACATGGTGGGCCAGCATGGTGGGCCAAGGAAGCTGAGAGGGGAATAGGTTGAGGAAGTGAGGAGGAGCTGAACATCTTGGCAGGTTAGGAGTGGGAGGATGGAGGAAGAGATGCTGAGGAAGTGCTTTGGTGTTTGGGGTGCAGGAGCAGGGGCCTTACCAAGAGGAGGAGAGAGTATTGGAGGGGCTGGGGAGGGAGCCACACTTGACGAGCATTGTCCTGGGCTCTCAGCATTCATCATCTCATCATATTTTCACCAGAGCCTCCCCTTATACAGATGAGGAAACTGAGGCTCGGGGAGCTGGAATCACTGGCCCAAGGTCACACAGAGAGGGTGAAGTGGGGCCGGGACTTGAATCCACTTCTTCTAGACTCCAAAGAGCCACTCCCCCCCCCCACCCTCACCCTCCTCATCCTCTGAAGCCCTCCTGGGGTGGTGCTTAGCAAGGGAACTGGTTTCTTTAACCCACAACATTGGGAGTAGTGTTTCCCACCTTGGATGCTTTGCTGCGTAAGGAAACCAAGTCACAGAATTATTTGCTGTTTAGAAATGGACACGGAGACTATGACAAACCTGGGGTCCGGCAGCGTGAACGATGGTGAGTGACGAGCAGCCCAGGCCTGTGCAGCCAGAAGGCATGAGGCAGTGGAGCTGGGAGTGAGTGGGGTGGAGAGGAAGAGCGTGCCTTGCAAAGGCAGAGAAGATGAGGGAGGTCGTCAGACCCGGCAGCAGACCCGGCAGGAGTAAAGACCTGGAGGTTTGTAGGTGCACAAGGCTTGCAAGCCACAGCGGGGAAGCAGAGCAGGGAGGCCAGGCTGACGGCTGGGGCATTGTGGTTTCTGAGATGAGATGGGGCGGAGGGGAGCTGGGGCTGGTGAGTTCTGAAGCAGGGCTGGGTCGGGAGGGTGACAGAGCTGTGTGGATTCCATGGACGTGAGGGCCATGGTGGCCTGGGGTGGGGAGACGGGGAGGGGGCAGTCAGCAAGCTGGGTCCGGGCCCTACCCCAGCCACCAGCAAGCTTCCGCCTGTGGACAAGGCACTCCCCTCTCTGCCTCGGCCTCATGCCCACCCAGAACAACTGAGTAACCATTTTCAGGACAGCCAAGCCTTCCCAGCCTTTTTTCTCTTCAAAAAAAAAAAAGAGTCTCCTTGAGGTCTACATTAACTATTTGTGTGTGTGTGTGTCTAAATCCATGTGTAGGTGTGTTCCTGGACACCTTCGGCCTGCACCGACACCTTTGTCTTCATGTGTCTATTTGTGCCTTTGCGTGTCCGGTTTCTCCATATGTTCTTGTGTGCTAGTGTATACCTGGGTCTTTTGTGCTCCTCTGTGTGTGTCTGTGTCCACAGGTGCCTGTGTGCACCTTTGTGTGTGCCCGTATGTTTCTCTGTGGAGTAGCCAGTGTTCCTGTGTTACGATGTGTTTCTGGACGTGGGTAGGTTGACCTCAGGCCCTGGTTTGCCTGGGACGGCCCAGTGTGATGGTCAGCAATGCCCTCTTTCCCTCATGAAAGGTCTCAATTTGGATAGTAACTTATAGGATCACCTTTACATGTGTGACTGCATGCCCACATATGTGTGTACATGTGTATATGTGTGTGTTAACCTGTATGCCCCTAATACATATGCTGTGTCTGTCTGTGTACTTGTGAGGCCATGTGGCTCTGGGGCTGGGGATAAGTTATATCTAGAGCAGGGCAGAAAGGGGGGCCATCAGAGGCCAAAGCCCCTCCAATTCTGGGCAGCCCACTTCCCTGTCCCCAGGATGACCCCCAAACACCCCATAGGGCAGGACGGGAGCCACAATGACCATGGCAGAAGTCAGGAGGCAAGTGAAAGGGACAAAGCCTTCAGAGGAGGCCAAAGACAGGGCTCCTGAGAGAGGAGTTGATGACAGCTGGGGCAAGACATGCCCCACTGACAGCAGTACCTTGGGACCCCAACCTGGCAGTTTTTCCAGAAACCTGACACCCCATCTGAATTCCCAAGAGTGTCTCTGGCCTGTGCCTCAACCTCTCAGAATACAAATTGGCAGAATTGAGTCCCCCAGAGCACCCTCGGCCAGGGTGACACCCCTCCAAGGGGCAAACCCTTGAAACAGCCCCAGCAGCCTTCCATGGCTAGACATAAGCATATATAAGTAGAGGCCATGGGTATCCCCACAGATGTAAACATTTGTGTGCATGTGTGTGTGTGTATACAGGTGTATGTACAGTTGAACCTGTGCATGTGTATAAATGTGTGAATGCAGAGATCAGCCTGTAGATAGAGATGTACACATATGCAGTTGTTTGTTTAGTTGGCACATGTGGAAGTGCATGTGAGTATATGTAGACAGTGTGTGTACGCATAGGGTGCAAACAGCCTCATGTTTGTTTATGGGTACATGTGGGCACGTGTAACCAGCAAGGATGAGCAGGTGCAGATGTATAGGTTGGCATGAGTCTGTACACATATGGTGCTAACATACACATATATATTGTCAGGCATGTGTAGGTGCATATGGGTGGGTGTCTCTAGACTATTGATTTGTGCACTACAGGTGTGCATACATATGTATGTACAGGGAAGCCTGTGTATGTGTGGAGACCTGTGTCCAGTAGGTGGAAATATCTATAACAGGTGAATTCACATGGGCATGGGGAGGCATGAGAAGCAGGGGGCGTGTGCACACACAGGTCCTCTTCTCCCTGACCCACACCTGCTGCTACCACTGTGGTTGACTGGAGGGGAGGGTGGAGGACAGAGAGAGAGACAGAGCCAGGGGAACACCCAAAGTGGCAGACAGGGGAACAAAGGGAAGCATCCGAGTCGGGGCACCTTCCCAACTCTCCCTGAGTTTCACATCCCAGGCCCAGCCCCTACACTCAGCTTGCCCATGCTGCGGGCAGGAACGCAATCCCACCCTAGCAAACCCAGCTCTGCACACCACTGCCGAGCCATGAGCTGGGGGAGGGGACCGCGCTCGGAAATCGGCCATAAATTTCTGGAGATGCTTTAATTTTTTAAAAGCCCCATGTAGATGCTCTGCATTGCGAAAACCCACAAATATCAGCTAAACGAGGTGCGCCAGCAGAAGGTTTGGCCGGGCCTGCAGCCCTCCCCTCCCAGCATCTGGGCCCGGGCTCAGCCGGGGCCCCTGGCCTGGGCAGCCGGGGCCGAGGGGCCCATCTTTGTTCCGAGCAGGGCTCAGACTGCAGAGTGGCTGGGTAAATAGTCGCCGCAGTAATCGCAGGCTGATTCCGACTAATTAAATCCTGCGCCAAGAGCCCACTCTAGCCAGTACCCGAGAGGCCACGAAAACACAGACACCCCAGACGGGGCTTTGCTCCGGGTTGGATCTGGCTCTC
This sequence comes from Bradypus variegatus, assembly GCA_004027775.1. Taxonomy (NCBI): domain Eukaryota; kingdom Metazoa; phylum Chordata; class Mammalia; order Pilosa; family Bradypodidae; genus Bradypus; species Bradypus variegatus. The sequence continues at coordinate 72,572 of PVKY010000111.1, forward strand.
TAATCCCGTATCTTTTGAAAGATAGTCGCGTCCCGGGATGAGGGGTCAGCGGGCCTGCCCTGTGCCGAGCAGTGGAATTTTTCAATAACCAGCAGCTGGGTCACCAGGCACACAAAGGCAGTGTAATATCCTGTGGGCTTACGCCAGGAGAGAGAGTGGGCCAAGCAGAGCCAGCTCCCCCCGGGCTCAGGGCAGCGGCCCCCCACTGCCCAGGCCTCCAGCGGCCCGAGAGGCCACTTGGCCAGGCCTCCGCTCTCCTCCCACCAGAGGGGCAGAGAACAGTGGTCTGCAGCCTCTGTCGCCCCCTCCTCCTGAAACGAGGTTTCCAAGTAAATTCATCTTCCTTATTAGAAACCAGCCTTGATGCTCCGAGGCCCAGCTGCGGCCGTGGTGGGATCTGCCCGGGGCAGGGCTGCTGGCACCGGCCCTTCCCAGGGGCAGCCACAAGGAGGAGAGCAAAGGCCTCCAACTCTGGAGGCAGAAAAACCGGGCCTGTCTGGTGACCTTGGCAAAGTGCTCGGTGGTTCCCTCTGTGAAATGGGGCTCAGCAGCCATACATGTGTTATTGGGAGGGTTAAAGGGCAGCCAGCTCAGGCACAAAATGGGTGGGTGATGAGGAAACCCACAAAATGAGTGGGTGATCTGGTGATTAGCTCCCACCTCCCCCTGCCTGAGCCTTGGTTCCTTGCACTATATATTGGGGATCCGGGGTCTCCCTCACAGGCTTGGGGAGAAGCAAGGTTTGTGCCCCCAAGGGGCTCCCACACTGTAGAGGGCTGTCCTCGGCGGGAACCACGCAGCACATGTGAGAGTGATTAGATGCTGCAGAGACCCTGTTGACTTTTATTTTATTTTATTTTTTTCCCAGAGAAACAATAGTTGCCTCCTCTCCCAAGTCTGGAATGCTTTACGCCTAGGGTCTGGGACCCCTCATTTAAATTGGCTGCGAAGGGACAGGCGCTGTGAGCCCCTGGGAGGAGGTTGTTAGGGATAGAGAGCCGGGGCCCAGGAATTTACAATCCGTTACTTGAGAGGTGTCCTGCCTCCCCCCTCACTCCATCCAGGCCTCCGCAGGCCCAGCATGTGCCGTAAAGATGTCATGGTGGGTGGGGGGTGTGGACGATGGCCCAGAGCCTGGCCCCTGGGGGCGGGGAGCATGCAGCCCAGGACACAATCCTGGCTGAACCATGTCCCAGCTAGATGACCCTGGACAAGAGCGTCCCTCTCTGGGCCTCAGTGGCTCTTCTGTAAGCCCCTGAGTAAGGGGGAGCTTTTGTTTTTATCAAGCAGGGCTCCCCCCATAATACCAGTGTGAGGTAGATGATGGCTGGGCCTTGAGGACATCCACAGACCCATGGGGTGCCTTGCCCAAGGTCTTAGTCAAAACTGAATCCCTCACTGCCCGCCTGTGCCAGGAAATGTACTCACTCACAAAGAGAGAGGCTCCTCTGTTCTTTTCCAAATCACACACTGACCTGTTATTTGGGCTGGCACTTTGCAGCTGTGAGGCTTGGCTCAAGGCATGTCACTTCTCTGAGCCTCAGTTTTCTCATGTGTGAAATGGGAAGATGGGGACCCTGCCTTAAAGGGTTGAGAACTAAACTAAATCTTACACACATAGGGCTCAGCCCAGAGCCGGGTGCACTGCAGATGTTCAGAACTGTGGGGCTGTCAGTGCTGGGATGGGCCTAAGTGCTGAGGGAGACCCTGACGTTGCAGGGAAAGGGCATTTGTAGGGGTCTGGGGAGTGAGTGGGGGACACTGAGGGAGGATGTGGGAGGGCACGGCATCCAGGGTGGCTGGACTTTGTAGGCCAGTGGGAAGGGGAAGATTTGAGAGCCACATAGGAGCCTGATGATGGGTTGAATTTAGGGACAGGTGTTGAGGGAGAGGGAGGACCCAGGGGGATACTCAGACAAAGGTGAAGGGTGGCTATTGGGGCATGAAGAAAATGGAGACACAGGAGGAGACACTGGTTTGGGGGCCGGATAATGAGATTGGTTTCTTATGAGGGGCCTGAGGAGCATTTAGACTCTGAGGTGGAGCCCTCCAGGGAGCTGTGAGGAAGAGGGTGAAAGGTGGGCCCTGGCATGGGGCCCCAGAAAGCCCTGCCTGCCCCTCTTGGGAGCTGTGCCCTCTCTGAGCAGACATTCTCACAAGGTGATTTAGGATGGTGGGTCCCCAGGCACCCCAGCTTCACCAGGTCCCCAGGCTCCAAGGTGCCCAGGTTCTGTCCTGGGCAGAGAGAGGGCATTGGGGAGCATTGCCAGGAGCGAGCACTGTGCTGTGAGTCCCCTGGGCAGCAAGGGCATCAGGGAGCATTGCCGGGAGTGAGCACTGTGCTGTGAGTCCCTGGGTAAAGAGGGCATTGGGGAGCAGTGCCAGGAATGAGCACTGTGCGGTGAGTCCCTGGGCAGAGTGAGCACTGTGCTGAGTCCTTCAGGCAGGTCACCCCACCTCTCTGGGCACAAGCTCATGGGACTGTCCCAGCTGAGCAAGTTACCATTTTGGTTACCAATCTCTGGAGACCCCTAACCTAGAGCCCAGACCAAGGACATCCCTTGTCTTATAGATGAGTATTTAGGAATCTTCACTCCTGTTGGAAGAGGCAAGTATGGGAGGCTCATCCCCAAGGGGAGGTTGCATGGAAATGCCCTGGGTTGCTGCAAGTGTCTGTGTGAGTGTGCTGGAGGAGGAGCGAGCAAAATAAACAGCCACTGCCCTGTCCTCTCTGGGCAGTGACCAGGTACACAGGCCTGTTTGGACAGCTGCCTTGTCTGTCCTGAGAAGCCGGCTGATAGATGGGGGTGGGTGGGCTGTTAACCCCTTGCTACCTAGAGTGCTGTGTGCTCACCGCCTCCCTCCATGGGGTACAAGACAGCCAGAGGATGCTCCTCCCTGGGTCCAGCTTGGGAGACGCCTCTGGCTTTGAGTCAGGAACAGCGCCTCAGGGAAAGGATGAAGGGGGCCCCAGGGCATCTGCAGTGTACCCCGCCCCCACGAAGCCACGAGGGAAGAGAAGAATTGTGACTCTCCGAGCAGTGACAAGAGTCAGAATCTGTCCATCTGCCTGTCCAGAGCCCCCCCACACACACACACCTGTGCCCTAGGGAACCTCCTCTACCTTTATTAAGTGTCAGCTGCCAAGTTTGCACAGAGCTGCCCCCTCTTCATAGACACAGCTCAACCCGGGATGAAGGAAGGGAAGGGCCTGGGGCCACTGCTGCAGGCCCCTCTGTAGTGCCAACAGGCAGAGATGGGGCTTGGAGCCGGCTGTGGGGGGTCCCCGGACTCAATGGTGAACTGGATACTGCTGGCTGTCAGGACCCTGTGGTCAGGGAGGGAGGGCCTGGCATCTCCGCATCGGCGTCCCGCTCCCCCCAGTCCCCTTGGGTCTTGACTCCTCCATCTGCTCGACTCCACCCTTCCCATCATCGCTTCCTAATAAGCCACCTCCTCCTTGCACCCCGACACCCCCAGCCCCAACCCGCTGGCTCTCACCTGCAGGGCGCCTGCAGTGATCCTCTCAGCTGGTCTCCCCGCGCTGCGCCACACCATGCCCCCCACCCCCGGCCCTGCTCTGCAGCCAAAGTGATCTTTCAAAAATGCAAATCACTCACACCACTGCCTGCTTACAACCTTTCAATGGCTTCCCGTGGCTCTTGAGATTAAGACAAAAATCCTTCAAATGGCCCGCAAGGCCATCAACGGGGCACAGGTTAAATAAATTAGGGTTTGCCCGTACAATAGAGTATCTCAGCTGTGACAGGAGGTACCGGCGCGGAGGCTGTGACAGGGAGTCATCTCCAGTACAGTTGTGGGGTGGGGGGGG